>JACDQD010000001.1:0-38424 GCA_019843655.1 Lethocerus indicus
TAGAAGGTTGTAACAGGTATCCTTGAAATAATAGCACTTGTGACGTCTTTACAGTCTACAGGAGTCTCCCAGGTCCAGTGGCGTTTAAGCGCAATGGAGACGATAAGGGAGATGGTTAACGGAGGATAGGAATTCAACAGGTGAATTAGGATGAAAGTGAAACTTTAGGAACCGGGATTTTATTAATTCATCAACTCTAGGAATGTTGAGGTCTCGTCGTAAATGGTGTTGATTTGAAACATAATGGAGGGAGCATTAGGGATGGTATGAAGAGTTTCGACTGGAATCTCCCCGATGGGAAGCGATGTTGGTCTCTTGGTGATGTACCCACTCGTCCTAATACCGTATTGCTCCTGTCGATTTCAACGTGGCTTTGAATTGTGTGGCTGGGAGTCAATTTCAGTGTCCAGCTGTTTGTCTAGATGAAGCCAAGGGTAGCGAATCTGATGGTCAAGGATAGGTAGTCGGTTAAAATTAATTAATTAATAAACATTAGGACAGGAGTTGACGACATTGTGCGGAAGGTGGCGTGAGCACTCTTGGAACCATTTACCTTCATTCCGAATCGTAGAGGCCAAAATATCCGTTAAAATAATAGGGACAGAGAAGCGGTTGAAATATAACCAGCGTAATTCGGAGTAATTTCAGAATATGCGTAGATTAGCGATAAAACATAAGGAATGAGTCCGTACGTAAGGAGAAAATTTATGGCTAAACAAGATTAATTAATAATACACGTTGGTCTGTTTGGACATCCCAATCGTACCCCCAATCGTAGTTTGTACTAAAAATACTCATCGCAAAATGATCTGGGAAAGTAATTTTGAAAACAATTAAACTCGATTCGAACTAATAAATAACAAGAACATTGGCCACGATTATTAGACTATTTTCAGTGTTTACTAAATGATATTAAACAGTAATGACCTTATAAATATTAATAAACTGTAGATATTAAACAGGATCGTCGGCGAAGTGAGACCGGTCAAAAGAAATCAGTTTCCACAAGGTATTTACACAACGGAAGGAAAATTATTTCGATTTCGCTTTTCAAGACTTGTATTCTCTCCTCGACTTTCTAATTCTTCTCCCAATCAATTATCAGAAATAAGAACTAAATAATTAGACGTCCGTGATCGGAACGAGGTGAAATTTTATTTTCATTTTATAAACCCCCGGCCGATCCAAACGTTGCCGGCTGTATCAAGATAAATTGGACAGGAATAAATTGGAGACGTGAAATAAGGGACAATTATTTATAACGTATAAGTAACATTTAAATTTCCAATAAACAGCAGTGAGAAAGTGAACTATAGTGAATCCCACTTCTTCATTCCACCAACCCTGTTTAGATAACTCTTCCTCATAACCGATTCAGCCCCTAAACGCACCGCGAATCGTTGCTGACATGGTAAAGGCCTCCGAATGCTCCGAATCAGCCACAACCACAACAACCAAAACAGCTACAACTGAAGGCTCCAAAACAGAAACTGGCCGCCCTATTAATAATAAGGTCTGTTGATGTGGGTCAAGATCCTCTTGTGACACGTAAGGTCGATCAGGAGAACCTTACGAAAGAGCTTTCCGAGCACGAATCCGCTCTACTCGAAGTACTAGAGGAGGCGGATTAATCTTGAGTTCCCCATGAGGAGGATCTAAAGGTGGTAGAGTCATCACCTAACCTCCAAAAGTGGGACCAAAGGCAACGGTGCCAGTCAAGGCGGCCCTGGGTCTCTAAACTCCTGGTGTATGATGTACACAGGAGCACAATAGATGAGGAAATTATCAGAGATCGAAAGAAGAACTTAGGAGACCTGCCTGGTTCTGAAATGATCAGAGTTAGGTTCAGGATTAGTCAAGGAAGTAGGGAGCCTACTGCAACGCTGTCCTCGAGGTTTCTCCACAGGCACGGGCGCATCTTCTTGGGAGTGGAGACCGCAGAGTATATATCGGTTGTCATCCCATAAAATCCGTGACTACATAAATGTACGCCGTTGCTACAAATGCCACGTATTTGGCCATATGGAAAAGGTGCAGAGAAAATAGAGATATATGTGGGCACTGTGCTGTTGAGGGCACAGGAAAAAGATTGCCCCAGATTGCCCAAGATAGGAATACTTGTGTCCACTTGTGTGACATCCAGCACCCAACAGGGGCCGCAAAGTGCCCGCATAGAATTAAGACTGAAGCGAAAATTGCCTCACTAGGTTTAGAACTGTAATAAGTTATGACAGTTACTTCGATTAAAGTTTTACAAATGAGCTCTCAGAGAGCGGCAGCTGCAGCAGGGAAAATACATCGTAATGCGTCGTTCAAAGGTATTCAGATGCTGCTCAGATGGCTCTCAAGAGCCACACAATACCTTCAATAGGGTAGAGAACCTTCCCAGCTCCTTAATGACCTTTTCGAACACGTTGGGGAATCTACTATTATCGTCACACTCTCGTCGCCAGCAGCTCACAAATACCTGCGGGACTGGAGCGTGAGTGATGAATGGTCATCGAGTGATCACGGGGATCTCTTATGAGTATACCTCCCGAATGGACGGTAGATAGGAGGATTTCCCATTCCTCAATAGGTTCCAGCTTAAGAGAATGGACTGGTCTGTTATTGATGAAGCGTGGGAACGTCACTTCGTACGAATGACTCAGGATGGCGTTGGAGATATGGATGTGGAAGGAATGGCCGAAAGACTCATGGAAGCGGTTGTCGGAGCGAATGAAGAAGCCGAAAACAACTGCTGTTCTCTGGTGGAGTAATGAGCTAACTGAACTTTGGCGACTCTCCATGCGGGCTACTAGGCGCTTCCAGCGAGCGAGGAGAAACCGTGACCTTGAATTAATAGAAGCGCTGAAAATCGCCAAGTCTGGGGCAAAAAATAAGTATAATGCGGCTATCCGGAAAGCAAAGCTCCAATGTTGGAAGGAATGTGAAAGAACTCGCATCCGTGGGGTCTGGTATATGAACTAGCTATGGATAAACGGGTCCAGCAAAACGTCCTGACCTCACTGGTGGGGAAACGGATGATGAGGCGCCGACAATGACGTGGGAGGAAGCGGCCAAAAGGTACTTTCCTCATTAATCCGTGAGGAGCCCTCGATAATGACGAGTTCCCAACTAGAATTGGTTTCACTTAACTCTATGTTCGGCCCTCGACTCTGAACCATTCCATGAGGAGGATGTAACAGAAGCCATTGTGAAAATGAAAGATAAGAAAGTTCCAGGCATGGGTTTCATAGAGGTAAGTGTGCTAAAAGAATACACTCCAGCAGTCCGGACTCGTTTTCAACGTGTGCCTGGAAACTGCAACATTTCCACGACCCTGGAAAGTCGGCTTGCTCCGGTTTATCCCGAAAGGGGAGGGAAACCATTGACTGACCCTAAGGCCTGTAGGTCAATTTCATTACTGTCGGTACTTGGCAAAGCGTTAGAGCGGGTGATCCACGCGAAAATTTCTAGTGTGTATACTGCGGCGGGATTAGCATCCGCACATCAGTTTGGATTTAAAACGGATGCTCTACCGAGGACGCCCTACATTTACTAATAAGCGCCTCTACGTTACCCTCAAAGTATGTGGCGGCTGTATTTATAGATATAGAGGCTTTGTTCGATTCACTGTGGTGGCCGGCCATTCTGGTTAGGTTAAGACTCGCGGGCTGCCCCAGTAACCTTTATCGCCTAGTACAATCCTATGTAACCCGGAAAGCCGGGGATATTGGCCGACCCTTGTAATCCGAGGTAATGAGCCTTGGCCTGGCCGGCCGTAGCGTAAGACAATTTGTAATTAATTTGTGGTGTGCACTTGTGTGTGTATTGATTCTTTGAGTGAATAAAGCGGTAAAATTCAGCCGAGTGCGGTTTATTGGGTCTCCGTGCGTTCCTTTCGGGAGAATCCCTCCACCCGGCCCCTACGTGCTTACACCTATCTCAATGATCTGAAGGTCGTTATTCGGGGTACTGGCCAGCAGATTGAACGTCCAATGAATAGGGCTGTCCACAAGGATCTGTCCTAGGCCCCTTCTTTGGAACATTATTCTAGATGACTATCTTCAGACAAACGATCCAGATGTAGACCGGAAGATAGCTTATGCAGATGACCTTACATTGATTGTGTCCGGTAGAAGCAGAAATGATATCAAGCGAAAAGTGACAGGTTCGATCTCCCGTCTTCAAAACTGGGCCTGAGAGAACAATCTACGCATCTCGATAGATAAAATGTGTGGGATGCTGCTTAGAGGTGGATTGAATCCTAGGAGACTACCGAGAGTCATGATCCAAGGTGGTAGAATGAGGTGGGTCACGGAGACACGATTCCTCGGTATCAGATTAGATCAGGGTCTGACGTTTATTCCTCATGTCCGTGAAGTTCGGAAGAAGATTGCCCAGGTTGCAGCAAAGATGAGACGCGTGGCTAGAAAATCTTGGGGTCTGAAGACCAGGCCCATGCGCACCATCGACAAGGGTGTCTGCGTGGTTATTGCAGCATACGGGCATCCGTCTGTTCTCACCGATTAGGGACTGTAACAGTGCGGAGGCACCTACTGGTGGTGGAGAGAAGCTTTCTACTCCCGGTGCACCGGCCTGCAGAACGGTGAGCACAGACGCACTAGAGGTGGTGACCGGATGCATGCCCCTCGATCTAGAACTGGGACGGAGAGCGCTCAGGAGGGCTGTAAGGAATGGGCCCAACAACACCAGAAATAGTACAACCGGGGAACGAGCGTATTAGGAGCCACAGCGACGGAGATAGATCCGTCCGTCGTGGGTGATCTTCGTAAGTTCCTGATTGGTGACGCCTATAAAAGGATTAACGCTGACATAATTAAGGTATGGGAAGGGAGATGGAGAAACTCACCGCACGGGCGGGTAACCTACTAGTTCCTACCCAAGGTGACAGGCCTTGCGACAGTCAAACCGCCGGAGTAGGGCATGAGCTTGCTGTTCCTGGTAACGGGGCAGGTTCGCTCAATGCTCATCTACACAGGCGGGGCCTAGAGGACTATTCGGAGTGTGCTTGCGGAGAAGAAGGAGCGGGATCACGTACTGCGAGACTACCCACTTTATGACGAGGCCAGAAGAGACCTCGTGTCGGTGGTGGGCGTCGCAACCCTCTTTGATCCCGAGAAGCTGGTAAGAGATTACTTCGATCATTTGAGATTATTTGCGGGAAGGGTTTTTCCCGGCGATCCGTGTAGATGGGGTTTTTCCTCTGCGAGGTTCCTCCGCCCTCGGATAACCCTTCGCCTGTACGAGATTCGAGTGAGGAAGCTGATGGCGGAATAGGCCAATGATTCAGTTCTGAGTGAGAGGTTGACGAGCCAGTCGCCAGGCAGTATTGAAAGCAGATCTCTCGCAGATACCGACCAGAATGGAGAATCAATTATTATTAATATTGACCATGGCTATAATTTGTATTCCTTGTTAATCCAACATTGTGGCGTACTGCCTGTAATATAATTTGGTCACGATGATTGCCGACGAAGCATCCTGCCAGCACTGTCACTGCTTGATTTCGATCAGTATTCGCAGCGATAGTACAGGCGGGTCACGGCATGACTGTTACAGTTTTAAATTCGTGAGCAATTACTGGTTCGGATTCCAGTAATATTTTTCCCGATATGAAACAAACAACCGACCGCGTTCCAATTTCCCAACGTGTACCCCCACCAATATCAATCACTATCACGTTACGCGACATAAAGTGTACGATTCCCAAATTGGGATCACGGCATTTAACATGTTGGCTCTCAACTAATCGACCTATTTTTTCTTAAGTTTAGATTGGTATCGGTTTTCGCCATCGCCAGCGAATAAATTAATGGCTGAAATGTCTGTCTGAAGAGTCTACGAGAGAGTTGATTCTAGTGCAGCAATAGGCCCCATTGTACGTAATGAGACTGAATATGGAAAAGCTAAGGGCTAGCTATTATCATTTAAGTTATAGATTCAAATAAAACATAGTTCGCAATCGCTTATTTCAATTCTGTTTTGAAGAAATTTCGGAATAATTGTACTTTATTATCAGGAGTCCGACAACTTTATGATTCGCACAGAGTTTATCCTAAATTAAAGTAATTTCATCTCTTCCAAATACTCCTAGGGTAAAATAGCTGAGAGTTAATGTAGAATATTTTTCGGCCTCGAAAATTAATAGCATCACAATTTGCGTTGGTGAACTTTGTGTGCTTCACTTAGCATATATGTAATATATTTATAAATTTATTTTAAAATTAATAAGTAATATTGAAAACAGTTATATGTGTCAAGTACATACACATTCATACATAAAGCTTATACGTCAATGGTCATAATTTTGTTGAAGAACAAATTATATTCTAACTTGATGAAATAATCGCTAGTCTGGACTAGGCTTTTATTCTGAAGCATTCCAACTTTTCAGTGCACTTTGAGGAGGGTCCGTGTGGCTGGACTCACGTGATCGTGAGATACCTTGAATCCGGTTAAGGACAGAGCGATGTCGACATTTTCTTTTCTTTTTATTTCTTTCTCTTCTCTTCTGGTCGGCACGTGTGAAAGTTTGCTCCCAAGATTGCCTGAACTTATTCCTCTTCATCAAGGGCTCATTCTTGCCCAGTCGATTCCGTTACAGTTTCTCAGAGCATCTGCAGTCTTGTATTGTACATTTATAGAATGGTCAATCATGCTGTATTTTATTACTTCATTTATTACAACTTATATAACTTTTTTCTGAAATTAAACGGTGTCTGAGATTTTAATAAAATGAATTTTGCCTAGTACTGGTTGAGGGTTAGCATCCAGCGCTTTTAATCAATGAGCAATGAAGGAATTGATTTTTAACTTCCATTCGATTATTTTCGCACCGAACCTACTCTCATCTTTATACGGGTAGTCTTTAATTCCGGCGGTCCGAAATTTTGATCAATTAGAATTCCTAATAATCAATCGATTTTGAACTCCAGAAAATATACTTCTACATATCCTCCTCGGAAATATTTCTATATTACCATAAAAACAAAAAGTATTTTTCTATATTAGTTTCTCTAAGTACTTTTCTGGTGATGAATTAAACGGTACGAAAAATTCAACACGAATAAGTTAACATCAAAACCTACGGCAATAGAGGTCGTAATCCATCACCGCCTCTCAAATAGAATTTCGAACTACAGACAGAACACAATTAATTATACAAATAACAACCAAAACCAACGTAACAGAAACATATAACGATTTAATGAAATTCTTAACAAATCAACAGAAGAGCAATGCATCGTACAAGCTAATAAGATAACAAAGAAAACGATGAAATATAAAATTCATCGTCCGAAGAAATATTTATGAAACCTTGTACGTTAACATTAAAGTCGCATTCAATAAATCTTATTTGTTGCGCTGATGCGCAACACGATTATAAACATAACTTTAAATCAGAGTACAGGAATCGCTATATTTGATAAGGAAATTCAAGATCGTTTCCCGAGCGTTTTTCCATAATAATTGGCCGCAAAAAGCGTTTCATCAGATTCACAAAAGGAGATAAATCAGAAATTTGCAAGGAATCAATATAAATTAGTGATATAGGATATTTAGCATTTACAAGTAGGAAGACTAATTAGCATTTTAAGATACTTTGTTTTTAGTCTGTTCGTTTTATAGCACTATTATTTTGTGGTATTTCTTCGATCAATTATACCTGTGTGAGGCTAACTTATGACTAGGCTAACATCTATGGCATGTTGTCTCATAAAACATAAAAACGAGTTGTCTCAATAATTACTGGCCTTTGAATTTTAAGTTGTATCTTGCGAATCCACCAACCACTTTATAAATTTTAGGAATGCCTGGTTATTTTGGATTTAATGGAAGTTGTCATATCTTCGTTTGGTGATCAGTGTGATATTGAAGATCTAATGGGGCATGTGAATTCCTCTCAGGTCTCGTGCCCTTTCTTTCGTGGGGTGAAAAGTACAACATTGCAATAAAGTAAAACGGAACTTAATAACTTTTAAAAGAAATCGTATCCCCAGGGGCGCCGGGTGTAGCGAGCCGGGATCGACGTAACACCGGGCGCACTCCATGCACGCGGGGCTTAGCCGTTACTCTATTAGAAGCGTTGCATATATCTAACCGTTATTAGCATCGTTGTATAATAACGTTATGCAACGGATAATGTTAGGCCACTTCGGGAGGCGGCGTGTCCGGTTCGTTATCAACGGTCACGGTCGATCAATTGATAGGGATCAATTTCTTCAGTAAACAATACCCGAAATATGGTCACTTAAGACGCTTAAGCATAGAGAGAGTAATAGGGGTTCACGAATTTAAAATTAGTTGAAGTATCGGGACTTAGACTTTGGACGGGCCTGAAGCACTTCCGAAAGGACTGCGAGGGTGGTTTGAGAAGTATAGTACAATTATTTTTATTTTTCAACAGAATATCCATTTTGGGAGATAGACATGGTCAAGAGAGTTTCCAATTTTCCACCCCGTCCGAAAAGTATATTTTTAAACCTTGTAAACTAACTGCCTTATAATTTTCCCTTAAGTATTAAATGGCCCCGGTATACCAGCGCTTTCTAGTACATTCGCGTCGGAGGCTTGATAGATAAGAATCCGGACCCGGATTTGCGGTTCAGGGCGATCATATTTCCAGAATGATATTCAAATATAGGACGACGGGCTGTATAATGAGGGATCGCTATATCCCCGAGATATTGACAGAATAAATAATCATTTCTCAGACACGAATAGATTCCTACCGAAGTGAAATCGGTCGCGATCTTACCGATCAATGCGTTATTCCGGTTATGCAGTCCCCAAGAAACAGAGTGTGTTGAAAAGTGTGATCGGTATGTGAATGGTGTACTTGTACTTATAACACTTAGTAAATTCCGCTGAGTGTATACCCAGTGTTGCCATACTACAGGATTCCAGTTAATACATGCTTTGGCGATGGTGTAATTCCCACGCTGGAATATCGCTCCGATGTAATTACCGAGAGCTCGAATGGAACTTAAAATTATTATTTTCCATCCTAGCCGTAAACATTAAGAACTATGGATAAAACAACAAAATAATGGGATCAAAAATGGACGATTTTTTCTCCCTGTACTGCTACAAGGTCACCGCACTTACCCCGCTAGATGGTGTAGATGAATTTGTACGATTAGGCGATTCAGAAAATAGTTCCATGGCACTAAGTGATGCGGGTTTATTAAAAGCGGAAGAGTGCTTATCACTAACTTCCTGTGAGATCGCATATTACGGCGGTGTGAATCTCGGGCAGCAGGGGTTGACCTTTGTTTGTCCGAGATTATTCATGTTTTGAAAAACATCCGAGCGAGCTCTATTTGAAGGTTTTACTCTCACCTTCTTACGTTCCGGAACTCCTACCGGTTCAGTCATCAGGATCCGACCGAAGAGTAGATCCACTTGGGGTCCATAATTTTCCAAAAGTGGGGTTTCGTGAATCCTCTTGGAATGACGACTCTTTCCCGTATTAATACGAACCGTACCCTACAGATCTAGTAAGAGAAATCTACAGTCCGGAATCATTAATTATAAATTATTAATAATTATCCTAATTTTACAAAATGAAATAGTTTCCGAAAATCATAAACATATTTCATTTTTTAAAAGAAAAATACAATATTAACTAAATAAAATGAAACATAGGAAAGACTATTATGAGGGGTAAAAGGCAAAATAAAATATCAACACAAAAATACTTAAAGATCTACACCTACCGTCCTACATCATGTTTTTATATCACTATCATTGTGTTCATATACCTGATTGTTTTCGATTCTCAAAAGAGCTTATATTAGGGATGTACTTAAGTCAAACGGTGAGTAACAATATAATTATAATTCTCTCGATATTGTTTCTTCTAACTACATTAAAATTGACTTTTTCTGCTATCGAACGCTTTTTATGACAAAACCTTGCAAATAAAGGTTACACGAATGATGAGAAAATAAGAATAAACAGATATATTAATCTGAGGATTCCACTAATATTTTAGGTGTTTTCCGATTGGCGCTGTTTCTTCATATGCTCTCAAGGAAAAGTGGACGAACCTTGAGTAGTGACATTAATCTTTATTTTAGAATACCTGTTTTGTGGTCTGCGAGGGGTTGGAATACCATAGATTTTGTGCCTCCTCTCGCTGGTTTAGTCTTACCCGCTGGGTAGAGGAGATTGAAACGCAGGGGAAGAGTAGATAGAAACATACGAAATATGCGGTACTCTTCTTTACATTTAGATAGTTGATTCTCTCTTCTGGTTGGCAAATTTTGAACCTAATCGATTGAACCTTGAATTTAATTTTGTAATCGATTTGAACCGGAAATGAGGACAACTGAGGCCATTACTAAACCACTCCGCGATTGCACCTGTAACCATAATAGTTGATTGTAAAATAAGTAATTATTTCATTATCTTTTTATTTTTTATTGACTTTATTTTTGTACAATCAAGTACTTATAGTTATTAGAACAATGGTTGAATTATTGTTTTGTGCGTGAAGGGCTTGATAAAAGAAACCGCCCAGTGGTGGCACTTTTGGGACATGAGAACTGTTACGGCTTGTTTCTTTATCTAATTTATTTAACGTGTTGTATACAACACGTCTGAAATCAAGTGGACCCGAATAACAACTAGGTTCTATTGGAAATTATCGCAAAAATAGTTTTTATGTATAAAAGGCATACTGTAGTCTCACAACCTCTTATGGGGTAAAGAAATAAATATAAATATTATCTTATGAATGTATCCGTAAATGAGACTTTTTAAAATAATACAAAAAGTGTTCAATTAGACAACGAACTTTATTTGATTATGGCTTTATCTAATATATTTATTTTACCAGTTTGTAGTTGAAACCTCCACCCTTATATGGCCACTATGGTAAATTTCCGAGTAGGAAAAATTGAAAATTTAATAATTTCCGACAATTATCTGTTACACTGATTGGGCTCTGGTGTACTTTAACGGGTGCACATTAATTAATTATATGCGGTCATCTTTAATTTGCTTTATAAGTCCTTTGGTCTCGTACTTCGTTTAAATACCTACTTCGGAACTTTAATTGGCCAGAAGAAGATTTTAGTATCGTTTAAAATTTACCGAGTGAAATAAATAGGCTTTTCAAACACAAGAACAAAATTTCATAGCCTCTCTATCTCCTATGTTGTACTCCTGTCTTATGTTGCGAGCAACCTTGCAGTCAATTATTGTAGAGTTTGTAATGAATATTCTTACCAAAAATTCAATAAGATAATAAAGTATTAAATAGTCAATAGATAATTCTCCTTGCAAAGTACAAAACGCTCGAATTTTCTTTCCTTAGACCGGCAAGCTCTTTCAAAATAAAATTAAAACAGCTATGAGCAAATTCATGCGGCAACTTCAACATTTGTTTTAGAAATCTGCTCCATTCCCTTTCTCCAGTCTTGTATACATCGAAAACTTTCTATCAAATGTCTTATGTTGCGAGCAAACATGCAGTAAGAGTGACTTTTCCTTCAAATCTGTCTGTAAGAAAAATCGATTTGAGAACGATTCGTAGTTTCTGCCACCCGTAGTTTCTTATTTTCCTGGGTCCCTTCAACCTAACACTAAACATAATTTTAAAAATAGTAGTCTTGACTCGAAATAAGAGTTAATTTTGTTTCCTTTCACATTTTCAGACTTCTCAAAAGCCATTTTGGTGCAGGCCAGCGACGAAGTTCAACCAGAGGAGTCGGACCTGCCAGGCTGAACAGCTGGTGGGATGCTCGTCCTCCACGCGATACTATCATCTCAACGACCATTTCCAAATACCAGGTGCGTTCCAATTGTTTAGAGCCTCATTAGCCTGCCAATCGAACCATAAAATCGATAATTCCCCTTTTAATATAGAATGATACAGCTCAATGATAATAACAGACAGCCTATGAGATACGAAACATAAAAATAACAAAATAAAAATTGCACAAATTATTGGAAACCAAATGGGGAAATGTTGGAAAAAGTGACAATCGTATTAGTATGGAGCCCCTCAGGTTCCGGAATTTAAAGGCGACATGAGAAATGCTAATCGTTCAGTATACGAAAGAAACCTAGACGACAGGATGGAACAGACAAATAACAGACTATACAAAATGAAAATGGACTTACTGTAAAATATTGGGAAATACAAAGGAATTCCACCGTCCATCCATAATTACGCCGAAAAGAAATAGGAACAAAGTTCGTAAGAAGGCCCAAACTTTTTAGTGCTACAAATTGCACTGAATGTAGACTACGCTGAGTGACCGTGTGCAATATTTGTGTATTGGTTTAATTTTTCCAGTGCTTGGGGTTTTGTCTCGTTGTTTACAGCAACAACATTGTTTATCGAAATTTAAAAATTGGGGAATTGACAGACTAAAAACTGCAAGGATTCTTTCGCAAGAGCAGCTTTTCTTATATTTTATTATCATGTTTTAATATGATTTGTGTAAGAATTATTTTTCTTGAAGAAAATAAGAATATCACTATTGCTAAATTCGTACCGAACCATTTTCGATTTCTCGCCTTCGCCAGTAGCAGACCGCAAATTAGCGGGACACTTTTATTTAACAAAACGTCTTTTTATGTACAAAAACTATTCAACCTATTTCTTGAAACTGAAGGATGCTTTTAAAAATTGTATAAGCACAATTAATTAGATTCTTAAATATAATTATTTATGTATATGTATTTATGTATTTCTCTACTTCTGTATTCAATTCTGTACAGTAATTTCCGGCCAATTAACGGCGAATTAAGCTTCAAAGCATGTTATATATACGATAAAATGTATACAAATTTCTTTGATGTTGATACGACCATTTCAAATTCAACTTACACACTATGATTCATTTTAGAATGTATACGTGAAATCCAGGACGACTATAAGCAAAAATGTTTAAGGTTTTTTTATTCTTTGAACATATCAGTCATTAATTGTCCACTTTTCAATTAACTATTATGAAATTATAAACCACCCTAATTTATACTTATGCTGTTAGGATAATTACAATTCAAGTACAGTTATAGGATCTTATATTATTTAAAACTGATTAGTGTTTGAATTTCAGTTTCATCTTGAACTGTCGGTTAAATTCAATGAAATCAGGGTGCAGCAATGAAATAATAAACATGTTAGTTTAATAAGCATTTCTTCGGAATATGTTAGTGTAAGAAATATTATTATTTAGAAATTAATTTTTTGTATACTCAGCTCTTGCCGCACTGTATAATGACCCGTGTGCATAAATAATTTTGGACTGAGTAAATTTGGAGACTGATTATTTAATTTGAAGAATAAAAGTTTCTCATCCTTTTCATATATAGTTCAACGTTTTATTTCATTCTACATGATAATTCAATTTTATTATAAGTCAGTACTACATTACATTAAATTCCTAATGATTCATTATGACTTCCACTCATAACAGTAATTGCTAATACATGTTCATACCTTAATAAGCACATTTGAAATTGAAAGGAATATTATTGTAACAAATGAATTACAAATAAATTTCAATATGTTTCACATTTGAGTACTGAAAGGTTAGTACAGGAAATGAATTAAATAAATTGGCAGGTGTCAAAAATTATATAATTCATCAAAATCGGAAAATTGCATAATAAATATTGTTTTCATTTATAAACATTATCATTTAGAAAATAAAAGTCTGGACATATTTGTATATTATTCACATTTGTTCATATATTTTTATTTTAAATTAATATTGATTTATTGTCACTTTTTGATCAATATTTCCTTTCAAATCTATTATTGTATATCAAATAACTATTGGCCACTGTCCAGAATTGCTTTCAAGAATATTTTCTCAAAATCCCATTTCCATTCATCAAAATTTTGTGCTCATATAATAACTATTTTCTTGAATTAATCATAAAATCATTTAGACTATAACCTAATCTTATCTTCATTAAATATATACTGTTGGTGATTTGAACAAAAGTAAATATGTTGAACGTAATTAATAGTACAAGCATTAATATTATACTATTTTTACATCATGATAATTTCTTCTAGTAAGTGTCCGCCTTTAAATCTTTGATTTCAAATATCACACAATTCTTAATGTTATACTTTGATTATCATAATGCCATTTCCATAATAATTACTCAAAAGTTCGAGATTCTTAGTTCTCAGCTTTCTCCAGGCCAAATTCGATGGACCCAATAAGTTGAAAATTAAACTAAGTTCTAGCACAAACTTGTAAAATAGAATTGTAATAGTCAATAGATAACACTTCTTGCAAAGAACAAAACTCTCATATTATTCATTTTCTTAGACCAACAAAGTCTTGCTCTTTCAAAAGGGCAAAAACAAAACTATTGCAATGAGATTAGATCATGGGGCATATGACTTAAACATGCTCCCACTGTTTTTAATTCTGTTAATATTGTCAGCAGGGGTTTCGAAGTTTAAAAGAAATTTTACAAAACCGCTTCATTCCCTTTCTCCTATCTTATAAACATCGAAAACCGGTTTTGTAATTCAGTACAAATAAAATTGTATTGCCCAAACCAGGTTATATTCGAAGCAAATCTTCAATACGCTTTATATTCTTTAGGCATTCGTACTTCGTTTAAATACATTGTTCGGAGCTTTCAATCGGCCAAAAAATTATAACCGTCGTTCAGAATTTACCGAGTGAAATAAATAGGCTTTTCAAAACGAGAACAAAATTTCATAACCTCTCTCTTGGAGGATTATAATTTTTAACGCCCAATTTCCTCGTATTGGAAATTAATTAATTGTTTCGTCACATTTTTAACTCTCATACTTTCGCAGTGAAAATATAATTTAGAGGAAACAAACGCGAGTTTTCGAAATAAAATATCGATTGATCCTCTGTCGGAGGACTTGCAGCAGTAGGCAAAATATGCTTTAGATTGAAACGAAATATTCGTTTCGAATTTTGAATCCGACTTCGACACTCGTTTATCTTGATCAAAATCGATTCTTGATCGTTTTCTTGAAACGAAAACTCGCGATATTCCGATTTTCAAGATTTTCTTTCCACGTCCAATCAATATCCTCTAAATTATATTGCGCCTTAGAGTGCGCCTCTGTAGGTCCGTGGTTTTGGGGTTTCGGTTTATTAGGTTTTGAATTTTGTAAATTTTGGTTTGGGGTTTCTTTTGTCTCTGTTCCCGTAGAAACGTGGGACGAACAGCTGCCTGGTCAATTGTCGTAGGTTGTCGGTCTGCGGCAGTTGATGGTTGCTGCGGGCAGAGCGGTGTCGGGTTCGGTCGGGTCCGGTTGTTAAATTATGGTCCCGGTTGACCTGTGTTCTGGGTTGTGTGTGCTTCGTGTGGGTGGTCCCGGGCGGTCCCTGAGGTGAGTACCCTCTGTTATATCCCTAGTCCGGGGAAAGCCTCCTTACCTCCTCCCGTTCAAAATTCCGCCGGTTTGGGCTCTTCTGTAGCCCGGACTTTCACCCCTTTTTCGGGCGTACGGAGCCGGTTTTCTCCGTTTCTGAGGTGCATGACCAATAGCCGAATTTGATGCATTGGTGCATGTTTGAGGGGTGGATTCTTTGGCGTTGATACGGCTGTGCTTCATGGACTTGGTGCTGGCGCCTTTGGCGTGAAGCGTCGTACGGGTCTCCCTCGTGTGATTCTTATTGCGTGTAGCGTCCTTAGGGCCTCCCGCGATGGCAAGCGGCACGTGTTGGTGCCTACGGCGTCGGAGACGTAGGAGCCCTGAGAACCTGCGCCTTCGCGGGCGTGGGTGCGTAGGGGACTGGAGTCCCACCGGGGTTTGAGAATATCGCCCCATTGTGGACATCTGTCCTCGCGTGGAGGGATCTCCACGGCCTTTCATAGGTGGGCAAGCCCCGAGGATACAGAGACGCACGTGTGAGGGATTAGCTTCTTCTGAATGTCTGATAATACCCTTTTACTTCTGAATGTACTGAGTTGTTTGGTGATGGTGGGGCTGTGATCCTTTCCAACGACCAGATTTTGGCGTCCCTGCGGAGCAAGAATCTGGATCGTACTTTGGACTCCGCCAAGATTTCAGTTCGGGCCAAAATCCTCTAAAAAATCGATATTGTCCTCCTGCAGGAACCTTATGAGAGGTTCGGTAGGGTCAGGGGTTTTCAGCAGTCTCGATTATTTACGGGCGGAGCCCCTTCAGAAAAGTCGTGGGCGGCCGTTGCGGTCATCAACCCCGAACTTGATGTGGTGGCTTTCCCGTCCTTTTCTACATCACACGTTGTTTGCGCCGGTGTCAGTCTAGGGAATGACATGTTATATTTCATTTCAGTATATTGCCAGCCCAGCCTCCCTATGACGGGGATCCTGGCACAGTTAGATACCGTTCTCACTCGCCTCAGGGGCAAGGCTATAGTTATAGGTATTGATTCCAACGCCAAAAGCCCTCTGTGGCACAGTGATAGGCTGGACGATAGAGGAGAGATGCTGACTGAATTCATCATTCAGCACCGCCTCTCCACCGAAAATATCCCCACTTCGGTATCAACTTTCGCTGGTCCCTCTGGGGAATCCAACATCGATTTGACCCTCTCTACTGGGGGCGCATAGGTTAATAAGCAATTGGGAGGTGGAGAAATATTGGTCAACTAGTGACCACCGTGCAATCACGTTTGGTGTTAGTGGCCCTCGTCGCCAATCGGCGACCTCACATATCCCCCCTCTCCGACGATTCGCGGTCAAGCGCGCGAATTGGGACCTGTTCAATTCCTCATGGGAAAGGACACTCCCTGAACTTGTTTTCCTGACCCCTTAGAATCAGACGAAGTTGAAGAGACAGCCCTCGGCTTCACCAAGGCTGTAATAGACGCATGTGAGGATGCTATCCCTAGATCTCGAACTCGACCATTAACCGTCCCTTGGTGGAATAATGAACTCAGTGAACTCCGTCGCCGCTCCATAAGAGCAGAGCGAAGATACACTCGCGCTAAAAGAACAGGCAATAGAGAGGCTGTTGAGCTCCTGGGGAGGGCAAGGTCTGCGGCCAAAACGAATACAATCGGGCCATACGGACTGCTAAACTACAAACGTGGAAAACGTATATCGAGACAGCAGGTGATTCCAACCCCTGGGGTCTGGTTTACAGGCTGGTACTTGACAGACGCAGTCAGGCCGGTGTAATGTGCTCGTTGGTGGACGGGGACTCGACCACCCTGACCTGGAGTGAAACCGCCTCTAAATTCCTGGCCTTATTCTTAAAACAAGATCCTGGAGTTCTTACGGAGACACAACGAGCCCTGGTTGAGGGTAACGCGTCGTACTCGGCCGCGGATGCGGAGCCGTTTATGCCCGACGACGTCACCGCGGTGGTTCAGGGGTCTAAACTTAATAAGTCCCCAGGGATCGACTGCGTGGAGGTCGCCGTGCTGAGACGGATCTGTGACGTCTCGCCCGAGGTGTTGGCTGACCTTTACAACCTGTGCTTGTCAACCGGAGTTTTCCCGCGACCTTGGAAAATTGGGTTATTGAGATTCCTCCCAAAGGGAATGGAAAGCCGCTAACTGACTGTAAGGCCTATCGACCTATCTCGCTTCTTTCCAACTTAGGAAAGACGCTTGAGAAACTAATGCTCGATAGGCTAAGTTCACTTTACGATAAAGCGGGGCTACCATCGCCACATCAATTCGGATTTAGAAAGGGGCGTGGCACTGACGATACCCTTCTGGCCGTCGTCAGTTCTGCGTCCCTCCAACCAAATAGGTTTCCGTCATTTTATTGACATTGAGGAGGCCTTCGACTCGTTGTGGTGGCCGAACATATTAGGTCGCTTAAGGCTGGCTGCTTGTCCAGGAAATTTATACCGGCTTGTCCAGTCCTATCTATCTGACCGGAAGGTTGTGATCCAGGGACTGATATGAGTGTCGAAGGGGATATGAAGATGGGTTGCCCCAAGGCTCTGTCCTGGGACCGTTCTTTTGGAACATTGTCCTGGACTCTTATCTCGAAGTATCCGATCCAGATGTCTACCGGAAAGTTGCATATGCCGATGACATTGCACTAATCATCTCCGGTCAAAGTAGGTCAGATTTAGAGAGTAAAATCTCGAGCGCGCTACGGCGCTTGGCTGACTGGGCCTCTGGCGCCAAACTTCGCATCTCTGTGCGAAAAACGTGTGCCATGCTCATCCGAGGCAACCTGGGTGGCCGTCCACCCTGCGTCAGGGTGTTGGGGAATTCGCTTCGTTGGTGCGGCCGCGTTAAGTACCTAGGCGTCATCCTCGATAGCTCTCTCACATTCGTTCAGCACGTACGAGAAATCCGTGCGAAGATCAAAATGGTGGCCGGAAAGCTGGCTCGAGTAGCCAGAAAGACTTGGGGGCTAAAGGGTCGCACGATGCGGACCTTGTACAAAGGTGTCTGCGTCGCGATTGCGGCCTATGGCTCCACGGTCTGGGCTCACCAGCTCCAGCACACCGTAATCAAGCGGCACCTTCTTGCCACGCAAAGGAGCTTTCTGCTCCTAGCAACAGCCGCTTGTCGCACGGTTAGTACTGACGCTTTACAGGTCCTCACGGGGTGCCCACCCTCGACCTGGAAATCGCGCTAAGGGTGTTGAGAAGGGCTGTCAGGAGTGGCAAACCCTTATCCCTCCTGAACCTTTCCGTCCCTTGCATAGACTCCAGTCATACTGGAGATACACGCATGTTCCTCATGAAGGCGGCTCTCAAACAGGTCAAGGAAGACCTGTCTAAAATCTGGGATGAGCGCTGGACAACGGCGGCCAATGGCAGTGTCACCCGGCGCTACATTCCAAAAGGTTCTTCCTTTTGAACATTTCTCCCCGATTGGGGCATGCACTTATTATTTCTTGTTACAGGTCACGGTTCTATGAACCACCACCTGTACAGGTTCGGATTAGCCGACAGTCCAGATTGTCCTTGCGGCGGCGCCGAGAATTGGGAGCATCTCCTGGTGGACTGCAACCTATACGACGCTGAGAGGAAGGACTTAATTAGCAAAACGGGCAGTGCACTACTTATCGATCCAGCCTCGTTGCTACGAAAACACTGGCAAGAATTGTCAGAGTATGCAGGAAGGGTTTTTGCAAAGAGGTCTCACCGGAGACCTTAACGCTTTTCCCCCCTGCCCAAAAGCACATGAGAGTGCAAGCCCCCCGGGGGGCCCACTAGATCCCTCTGCATAGCAAGCGCCTCCACGTGGCGGGACAGGGACAGAGCGCCGGGTCCACGGACCGACTGGCGACCCTGACTAAGACTTGCTGATATGCCCATGTGCAGTTCCTTTAAAGTTAAAGTAATATTTAAATTTAAGCCCTATATGGGATTCTGTTTTGTCTTTTAAATTATGGTCCCGACCTCAACATTGGTGCACACTGTGCCGATCTGTTCGGGATCATTCTTTCAATTAAGTGATTTGGTAATATATGACCGAAAGGTCGATTACCTGTCAAATCTTTGTTGTAGGAACTAAAACTGTCTGTCCCTATCTAATTGTCCCGGCAACCTCTACCGGCTTGTACGCTCCTACCTGACCGACAGGAGGGTCATCATCAGAGGAGCTGATGAGCAGGTTGAAGGAACGATGAAGAGGGTTGCCCACAGGGCTCTGTGCTCGGCCCCTTCTTCTGGAACATCGTACTGGATTCATACCTGAATGGCGAGGACGAAAACGTTCACCGGAAGGTCGCCTATGCCGACGATATAACCCTTGTCATCACGGGAAACACAAGAGTCGACATAGAGCGCAAAACCTCCGGCGCACTAAGGAACTTAATAGCGTGGACCGACAAGACTAACCTCAGCATCTCCATACCGAAGACGCGCGCAATGCTCATCAAGGGCAACCTACAAGCACGACCACCTTGCGTCAGAACACCTGGAGGTACTCTTCGATGGGTCAACAAGGTCAAATACCTAGGAATCACCCTTGACAGCTCTCTGACTTTCATATCGCATGTACGAGACGTGCGCACCAAAATACAAGTCGTGGCCGGAAAGCTGGCAAGGGTCGCCAGAAAATCCTGGGGACTAAACAGCCGCACGATCAGAACCCTCTACAAGGGGGTCTGCGTCGCAATCGCGGCTTACGGTTCCTCAGTATGGGCCCATCAACTAGATAACACGTTAGTCAGAATTGGGAGCATCTCCTGGTGGACTGCAACCTATACGACGCTGAGAAGAAGGACTTAATTAGCAAAACGGACAGTGCACTGCTTATCGATCCAGCCTCGTTGCTACGAAAACACTGGGAAGAATTGTCAGAGTATGCAGGAAGGGTTTTGCAAAGAGGTCTCACCGGAGACCTACGGGTAGGAATCAGGGATGAAAAGTGCAGGGATATTTTAACTGTGGGTTTCGATCGGGGTGGGGTTTCCGCTTCCCTGTCCGCTATTCGGTAGGGGAGTAAAATTTAAATTTAATTGTGTGTGTATAGTGTAAGTTTAAATTTCTAATGGCAGTGACTACGTCCTTATCGGGACGGCGCGACGGCACCGATTTGGGCCGTTAGGTTATTAATTAAACTCGTAAATGGAAAGCAACGAGAGTCATAACCCGACAGGGCTTGACCTAAGTGGACCAGCCCTAAGGGTATGACCTAAAGAATTGGCCGAGGCCCAGAACGGAAACTAATTAAATGTTTTATGTATATTATCCATTGAATTAACAGAGGTCATAAGTTAAATTTTTTCCCGGGCAGTGTGCAAACCTATCCACTGCACCAGGCGGGCGAGTCATGCCGTAATTAATTAATTAATTAATTTGTCAAGTGTAGGGTTAAATAAAATTCAATCCACCAAATGCTTAAGAAAAACAGAGAGTACTCACCCGAGGGTTGTGTGTTGTGCGGGAGCCGGAAGGAGTCTGCGTTGAGTAAGGATAGTGGGAGGGAGGGACGATTGGGGGAGGCGTCTTCTCGCGATTCCTTGGTGGCTGGGGCTGGGTGGGGGGGGTGCAACGGTTTTCAACTGTTTACGTTTAAAACTAGTGTGAGTAATACGGAGGTGGGGGGTATAACCGCCGCCACCTAGATAAAATCAATTAGGGCGGGAAAAAATTTTTAAAAATTTTGACCGTTTTTAACTATTCTGGTGGTTCAATTTCTATCTGTTTAATTTAGTCATGCACCTCAGAATTCGAGATTTCCGCCTCCTACGGTAGGAATGAGGGATGAAAGTGCAGGGATATTTTGACTGTAGGATTTGATCGGGGGTGGGGTTTTTCCCCCCCCGCTTTCCTGTCCGCTATTCGGTAGGGGAGTAAAATTTAAATTTTTAATTGTGTGTGTATAGTGTAAGTTTAAATTTCTAATGGCAGTGACTACGTCCTTATCGGGACGGCGCGACGGCACCGATTTGGGCCGTTAGGTTATTAATTAAACTCGTAAATGGAAAGCAACGAGAGTCATAACCCGATAGGGCTTGACCTAAGTGGACCAGCCCTAAGGGGTATGACCCTAAAGAATTGGCCGAGGCCCAGAACGGAAACTAATTAAATGTTTTATGTATATTATCCATTGAATTAACAGAGGTCATAAGTTAAATTTTTTCCCGGGCAGTGTGCAAACCTATCCACTGCACCAGGCGGGCGAGTCATGCCGTAATTAATTAATTAATTAATTTGTCAAGTGTAGGGTTAAATAAAATTCAATCCACCAAATGCTTAAGAAAAACAGAGAGGTACTCACCCGAGGGTTGTGTGTTGTGCGGGAGCCGGAAGGAGTCTGCGTTGAGTAAGGATAGTGGGAGGAGTGGGACGTTTGGGGGAGGCGTCTTCTCGCGATTCCTTGGTGGGTGGATGGGTGGTGGGGAAACATGCCAACGGTTTGGAATAGAGTCACTCGCGCGTTTTACCACTCTCCCTGGTTTGTTCGGGCTCACTCTAGACCCCACTATATCACTTGTGTGAATAGTTAAGATGAAAACTCGACTAATAATATGTAGAGTAAGTTAACCATTCGTGAAGAAAATTAATTTATGAAACCCGTATGGTGGCCGAAGGTTTAGAACACCATAATCCTTTTCAATTTCTGTCTCCACCCGATTTCAACTTATGCTGGACATGGTAGATTAATAAGGTGCTTACGCACCTTTTGTTGTAACAAGGGAGAATAAGATTTTCTGTTAATGGGGCTACAGACATTATAAGTTTAATAATTGGTCCCGAGCAGACTACTGTTTCGTATTATAAACGTTAGTAAAATTTGATGAAGATTCGAATTACGACTTCCAGCCCCTCGGTCCCGACTTGGGATATTCCTTAACTGTCTCAATTTTTGCCTCTCCTTTTTTCTTTACAACGAAATGCAATAAAAGATAGTACACCATTTCATTTCCTCGGCGTGCCTCTATCCAATAAACGTTAAGAGTCCTGCAATTCCGACCCGCTTCTGGCGGGATTAATAAATTCCGATATTCGGGTGAAGTTCTCATTCCGTTTTTAGATTTCCCCTCGCAATAAGTGTCTTCAATACAGAGTCAGGCGCGGGTTTCTGAATATATTTACAAAATTAAACCCAAACAAAATATACCGCTGAAGATGTTTCGTAATAAATATATAATAACATCCTTAAATAAAAAGAGGACGATGTACTTTACAGGTAGACAGAATTTACAACACAGTCATATGCAGCATTTAATGTTTAATTTCAACGTAAGATGCAGGTGATAATATTGAACCCTATTACTTTAAATACTTTGCACTAGGCTAGACCCGTTCAGCAGCGTTCCGTTGGTAGGTTAGTAAAGAACGTATTGGTTAACGAATTAGCGTCGTATCCGCACTGTTATCGCGTTTGCAATAAATGTTTGATCTACATTGAGCGGGCACTCGACAGTTTCAATATATTTCAAATATATATTTAAATATTTGAAAATCACCGACTGGAGATCGACGAGTCTGTAATGTAATTGTCTATAATTCCTGAATTTTTAAGACATTGACGGTTCCTTAAATGCAGTTTTCAAAAATGCTTAAATTAAAATATATATTTTGTTATTTCAATTTTATTTTTAATTTCCCAAACAGCGTTGCATTATAAAACAGTGCGGCGGTCAATTCGCTCTCAGGTCGCCAAGTTATAAGAGCAGACACTTTACCGGACCGCGCCTAACACTTCCGAGGGCCGGAATAAAAAGTAGTACCTCCGTTAAATGACTGTAGATTTATTTTATTCTCCTTATAAAATGCGACATTTATAACGGGATATATAATGGGTGGCGGACAATTGACCGAGACTAGCATATCACTTACAGCGCTGGGTCATATACGGGGAGGAATTCGAACTAAGCCTGTTAGACATATATCTCTCAATTAAGGAATAAACGCCGGCCCCTTAACAAATCCCAGTTATAGCTATATTAACGAAAATATTTAAGATGAGACTAATTCGCGGGCTAAAAGATTCGTAACACTATAAATAAAGTTTGAACATTTATATTATCACTTAGAGAAGATTAAGAGAGGATTGTGTGTCCCGACAGCTGTCGGGAGTATGCGCCACATCTGAAACCGTTTAGAGCGCTCGAATTTCGTCAGGATACTCAAGTGCTATGATGCCAAGCTGTTGGGTATGACTCAGGGCGTCGAGAAAGTGAGTTTCAGTGAGTGACACACGGAAATGAATGCGAGGCAATACAAAGGTGATAAAATAACTTGTCTATTATTAGGAAAAGATAAAGAATTTCCGGGAATCGAACCCCTGGCCCTCGTCTTCCTTAAGCCCAGCAGCAGTTTTTCATTTTGGTATAATTCTCAAATTTCAATTTTCAAACAAGTTTATTTCATTAAATACTAATAATACACCGATGAGTCAATATACAAATGGTGATTCCTACATGGATACCGGCCTATTGGCCTTACTTTATATATATATATATATATATATATATATATATATATATATATATATATATACTTAAATATTATGGTACATTTGCTCGTGAATATTTACCAATTTTCTATTGATAATCGGGAAAATATACAATAAAACCTGAGTACTTAAGCTACACTCACTACATTCAATCGCACAGACACACACATTCACTCACGCACTCTGCACTGCACTTTGCACTTGCCACATGGGTTCACTACACTGCTCGCGAAACTCGGTGTCTGTGCACTGATCACTGGGGCACTGGTGACAGTATACGACCGGTTGAATACCGTCGTTAGCACTATGCACTATAGGCACGTTAACTGGCACGTTCACAGCTTTCACTACACTGTTTCACTTTCACTTTGGTTGGGGGCCTTCGAGCTCGGCGTGGGGACCCTCCTCCTTGTGGTACGTCTTTTGGGTGGCCAGTGGGGTTTTGGGGTAGCTGGGAGGAAGTAGCCAGGGAATTTGGGTGGTTTTGGAGTTTGTCTCTGTGTTTAGTCTTTATTTTGTCTATTATTTATTTCGTCCAGTTTAGGTGTCTGGGCCAAGTCGTGTACGTGTTCTGTTAGTGTTCTTGGGGGTATGTCGAGGGCAATTCTTAGGCATTTGTTCGATGTGGGGCATATATAAAGTAGGGAGGGCCTGACTATTGTTTTCTTATCATTAAGAGAAACATTTATATTGACATTGATCAATGTCTGGTTAAAAAGTATATAACCAGCCATACAATTTGGCCCAATCGTTGTACTGGCTAATTTTATAGTAATCAATTAAAACGAATAGGTTGAACATTGAAAAACGAGGTGTTAATTTTACATGTGTTAATATTTTATGTCGGCGCCCACTTTCGTCCCAAGGTTTTTCGAGAAAGTTAGGTCCTCGATAAAGCGACATGCCACTGTAGCGTAACTGCAGAGTAAAACGCGGAGCACCAGAGAACACTATTTATGAACACAGACCAGAACTTCTGACTTCAAAACAAGAACGGTAGCGAGGCGGTGCAGACGCAGGCCCTGGCATTCGAAAATACCCAGGACGAACCCCCATCGCCAAAAAATCATTACACCAACCGAACTGTAAGTGTAGAAGTCTTGATACGAATCTCACATCCCAATGCGTCATTATTGCAAATTCAAATCGTCCGAAAACACCCCTCGGGATGTGCAAAACGGGCTCGGCATGCCAAAAATAATTCTACTGAATCGCCTGTAACTTCCGGCAGGATCCGAGTTCCGAAACGTCGAAAGGAACCGTGAGGTCGCCAGAAGGAAACGGCAAAACCCTTCCAGTGTACCTCGCAGAAACAGGAAAAATCCCGGACAAGGAGCGGGTCGACCCTGCCAATCGAGGTTCTTCCCCAGTATTATGCGATACTACCGGAAGTTAGTGATAATTCAGATTATTTATTTTTAGTTCATTCACTCGGCTGGTTGGCATGATTGAAAGATTTTCTCTCATCTTTAAAATTCAGTTCTGAACTCGCCTTCGGTTTCTCCTCGCCTTAGAGATACATTTAATCGTTTCCGAGCGAAACATGTTATAGTCCAGGAATCGGTTATCCTTTTCCCTTCTACAACTTAGATTATTTGAATTTTTCAATTGAAGGAAATTCCAAGTTCCTTGTATCCAAGTATATATTACCCCAGACGGATGAGCTATATTCCAGCCCGATGAAAGGACTTTTCCCAGTAGAAATACGGCACCGGAAGGTTTCCATTTCCCTAACGGTACCGCAAATAATACTGAAATAATGATTCCCGCAAATAATAATAAACCTGTTCCAGTTTCTTAAACCCGTCTTCGCCGGATGAAGCCTAGGGGAGCATTAATGAAACCAAAATAACTAAAACAACATTTCCCCGCTCGCCACGACAAATGAAACGCAGTTCCTACTAAACGCCCAGTTCTCTTTATTGCCTTGAATACCGACAGAAATTAACTACCAGTTTACTACAACGCTAAGAACCGTATATACCTGTTAATAAAAATTAAATGTGTAACATTATTAGTAAAAAGTCTATAAATTAGTTTTTTTTCGTTAAGGGTTCTAGGTATTTTTAGCTGGCTTAATTATTGAAAATGCTCGCGGGAGCGGTTTCGTGTCAATATGGAAGGAACCGAGATATAATTTCTCATATTTGCGCCTTATCCCTTTTAAAAGACAGACCACTTACCTGGGCCCGGACAGTGTCGGTCGAGTCGGACAGGAGGCTGTCAGTGGGAGCTTTGAACGCCACCTCTGTGTAGTGCGTTTCGAAAACTGTTCTTTCTAAAGTTCTACTCAGGTATATTTGAGGGGCTATTTTTCAAGAAAATTCTGAGTCGCATGCGGAACGCATTCGCAGACGGCGTGCAGTGGTCCGGACGTAATAAGAGAGAACGCTATAGAATATCAATATTTCGTCAAAACAGGCCAGTTTTCGTTGAATCCCAGAGTCAACAGGCTCGGAATATCATACCTCTGGGATTGTTGTGCATTTTATCGTACGATTGTGTCGATTGAATTACGAAAACGCTTTAAAAAGTCTGCCCCGAAATCATAACGCAACTTCGCGTTAAGACATGGAGGACGTGCATTGAAACGGACAGTCGTACATTCAAGTCGGCCAGAGTTGTAGCTTACTTAACTATTTAATAAATTAATTAATAACATAATTCTAGACCAAGAAAATTTAATTGTTGAAATTAGAAATCCAGTCATTCACTCAATTCCGTACCCCTCGCTCTTTTCATCTGGCAACGCAGTTTCAATTTTAGTCAAGGAAGGCGATGGGACAGGCGCCCGATGTAATTTCCGGATTCGAAAACCCGATGAAATAATTTGGGAACCGTTTCGAAACCGGATCCGACTTGGTCTCTCGCTCACCCACCTCCGGCGGGAGATAAAAGCTGCGTTATCGCTCGGCCGAACCTCATCAATCACTTTAATCGGCCGATACGGCAAGAAAACGCAGCGCTCCGAAACAGGTCCGGAGTCGCGCCCCGAGAGTGCCCCAGACGGAAAAAACAAAAATGAGCAACCGCAATTCGCGTCCGATTCAATTGACGGTATCGGGAATTCGAGATGGCGGCCAACGGGAGCCTCGAGACGACCCTTGTAATGCAGATTTTAGGAATACAACAGTGACATCTGTTCCAGGATTAAACAGGCGCTAGACAGGTGTACCGAAAGGTATACCCGCATTTCTATCGCTCGACAGGATTTTAACTTGATTTTTAACGCGACTTTAGCACTCCATATATCCCAAACGCGTTAAGGGACAAAACTGAAAATAAAAAAAAATAAATTTAAATGAAGGTTTTTATATGTTCAGGTTTTCCAAATATCAGACAGATTTCAGTAAATATTTTTGGTTGTTCCCTGTTTACTATTATAAGTTATTTACTAGTTGCTACAGCAAGCTACGACACTTACCCATCAGGATTACCTGAAATCCGCGCAAATATCCTATCTAGAATAAATCTTATGGACTAGAATTGTCCATTAAAATATTTAGATCCTCATTTCCTTAAAAGACTTTTTCAAGCTTATGATAGAACTGCATAATTAATGCGGTAATCTGCGAAATCCCGAATCTGAAAGTATTCTCCTATAAAGTTCCTTTTCCAGGTTCCTTATCCGTCGACATAACAATTAGAAAAAACGTTCTAAACAGTGCAATTTTTGAGCCAAAGACTCTACATACAGCTCAATTTCGTTGATTCGTTATTGCCCGATCTCCTTTCATATTAATGAATATCTGAAAAGAGGTAAATTGTAAGAATTGTTCGAATTAGGTCGTGAAATCCTCGATCGAAGGTAGGCAAGATAAAAAGGCACGTATAACACATAAACAATATGCTAGTTACGTTTCGCAAGGAGGCGATCCGTATTAATTGAATGCATTTCTTTACACGATTCAATTGTCGTCGCTCGTGCGATTTTCTGCTATCCCAGCAACACCGGATTCGGTTCTCACCATCGTCAGTTATATACGTCGACAAGAAGCAGCCCGCCAGCACAGGCAGACGGCGAGAAGCTGGTCTAGCTTTAGGCCAAATCGTAAGAAAATAGCACTAGTGATGACGTATTTTGGAACTCACGAAAACATTCAAAGGTGTGTTGTATGTAACTCATTTCAATCCTACTTTAGAGAACGAAAATGTGTCTTTTAATGATGTTTTAATATTGAATATTATGTGTAAATAAGCTAAACAAGTTTCATGGAATTTATTCATGTTGCTAGGATTTAATTCCTAAAACTTAATTTTGCAAATTTATACTCCTATAACCTAAGGTTGGATATGATAGAGTTTAAGTCCATGTTAGACAAACTACAATGTGTACATATTAATACTTAATTATATTTATAAAGATAATATCCTTAATGGTATGGTTCATAAAGAGAACGTATTTAAAAATTATTGTATCAAAATGACCTGTAGATTGTATGATATACGTTTATATTTAAATTTTCAAAATAATTCATCATAGCAGTTTAATCAAATTAGTATCAGAATGGATGCTGGTACAGACATGTGAGCCAAGTTTGATAAAATATACATGGAAACAGATATTGAACAGTGTTTGCTCTTCAATATGAAACTAGTCTGATAATGGATCATAAAATGTACTTCTGTCCTTTACATGATTTATTTAGTACGTCAGTATAGGGTATAAAATAATTAAGAAATATCAACCTGAAATACATTTTCTTATTAAATGAAAACATAGGAAAAGTAACTCTAATTTTAATTGAACTTACAATTACAAATTGTTTGGAAACATCCAAATTACGGTTTGCCATCCAAATAACTATGTTTCTCTCTGCCCAAGTGGGAGAATTGGTGACTTATAAGGTTTGACATCGAATTGTTCCAATTAAAGTGATAAGTAAAGGTAAAACATATGCTCTATATATAGAATTACAAAATAAAGTTTATAACCATTTAACTTTATTGTGTGAGACCAGCAATTGAACATCAGTGATAAAAGAGAATGAAATATGATTACGTAAGTTTTCTCAACAAATCCCTTATTCATGAACTCTGAAAACCTAATATGTTTGAGAAGACCCAGAAAACAGGGTTCAGAAAAAAAACAAGAAAAAGTGGTTAAAAGTTCTTGATGTGCTCCCATATCTATTTTAAACTATCTTAATAACATTGCACAACATATTTGTCATTTATTTTATATTACAAATAACATTTGCTGTAAAAGTTTTTAAGAATGTTGAGTAGTTATTCAGGATGAGTTACATTTAAGATAATTTTCCAGGGATTGTAATAAAATAATTATTATGTTGAATTGTAAAAATTAAACAGTTTCCTTAATACCATAAAACAAAGTGCTGGTTTAAAACCAGTAGTATGTTTTATGGTTGTATCTACACATTTCAGCTTCAATTTAAAATGAGAGAATGTCTTAACTTTAAGAAGACCTAATAATTACATTAATCATTAAATTTTGAATAATAATTGTATTAATTACACATGTAGCTCACAGTAACCTAGAATGATTTAATTTGTTTTACGGATTAATAAACAAATGTTTTAACTGAATCATCCATACTATAATCAAGATGTTTATTTAATATTTATGTAATAAATATAGTTTTACAACAGCATCTCCTACTGGAATAAAACTGGACGTTTAACAAGGGATTTCTTTAATTTTAAAATAGGGCTTGTAAATTATTATTTAAATTTAGTAGAACTTCACTAAACCGAAGTTGCCGGGTTGCCCGGCCCTTTCGGACAAGGGGAAACACGCTGATTCCTTCAGTGTAGCGCGCGTGCGGCCCAGAACATCTAAGGGCATCACAGACCTGTTATTGCTTAATTTCGTGCGGCTAAAAGCCGCCTGTCCCTCTAAGAAGATATTGTGACGCCGGTAGCATTGGATACCGGAATCGCCTATTTAGCAGGCTAGAGTCTCGTTCGTTATCGGAATTAACCAGACAAATCGTTCCACCAACTAAGAACGGCCATGCACCACTACCCATTGAATCAAGAAAGAGCTGTCAATCTGTCAATCCTTCCAATGTCCGGGCCTGGTGAGGTTCCCGTGTTGAGTCAAATTAAGCCGCAGGCTCCACTCCTGGTGGTGCCCTTCCGTCAATTCCTTTAAGTTTCAGCTTTGCAACCATACTTCCCCGGAACCCAAAAGCTTTGGTTTCCCGTAAGCTGCCCGCCGAGTCATCGGAGGAACATCGGCGGATCGCTGGCTGGCATCGTTTATGGTTAGAACTAGGGCGGTATCTGATCGCCTTCGAACCTCTAACTTTCGTTCTTGATCAACTAAGACATACTTGGCAAATGCTTTCGCTCTAGTCCGTCTTGCGACGATCCAAGAATTTCACCTCTAACGCCGCAATACGAATGCCCCCGCTTGTCCATATTGATCATTACCTCGGATTCAGAAAACCAACAAAATAGAACCGAGGTCCTATTCAATTATTCCATGCACCACTATTCAGGCGGAATTCAGCCTGCTTTGAGCACTCTAATTTGTTCAAAGTAAACGTGTCGGCCGACCTCGACACTCAATGAAGAGCACCGAAGTAGGATTAGTTCGGCGACCGCTTCTCGGGGAAGGAATCGATCCCTAATTGGACCTCCGCCGAGCCCCGCGATCCCCGGCCGCCACCGACAGGACATCCCACGGCGTGCCAGTTGCACCGACAGGCGGTGAACCGACAGCGTGGGACGCAGAACCAACTACGAGCTTTTAACCGCAACAACTTTAATATACGCTATTGGAGCTGGAATTACCGCGGCAGCTGGCACCAGACTTGCCCTCCAATAGGTCCTTGTTAAATGATTTAGAGTGTTCTCATTCCGATTACGGGGCCTCGGATGAGTCCCGTATCTTTATTTTTGTCACTACCTCCCCGTGCCGGGAGTGGGTAATTTGCGTGCCTGCTGCCTTCCTTGGATGTGGTAGCCGTTTCTCAGGCTCCTCTCCGGAATCGAACCCTGATTCCCCGTTACCTGTTACAACCATGGTAGACGTAAAATCTACCATCGACAGTTGATAAGTCAGGCATTTGAAAGATGGGTCGCCGTTACGAGGACCGTGCGATCCGGTTTGTTATTCAGAGTCACCAAAATAAACGGGGCGGGCCCCGATTGATTTTGATCTAATAAAAGCGTCCTTTCCATAACTGGTCGGGACTTTGTTTGCATGTATTAGCTCTAGAATTGCCACAGTTATCCAGAAACGGATGTTTGCTGCTCAAGTGAACTAAAACTGATTTAATGAGCCGTTTGCGGTTTCACCTTAATTAGGCTTGTACTGAGACTTGCATGGCTTAAGCTTTGAGACAAGCATATCATACTGGCAGGATCAACCAGAGAACAGAAGCAAGACGCCGCGGCGTACCGGGGAGACGCGCCCGCGGGCGGCGACCCCGGTCGCTCGGACGAGTCGTCGAGAGAGAGAGAGAGTGTGAGACACTCACTACTCAACGAATCGTAATATGTATAATATTAATAACGCGGGCACAGAGCATTACCGCGTTATTATATACGTTTACTACTATCGTCGAGGGTATAGAGGTCCGTTGGCGGGCGCGGGCTCGCCCGGGTCTCCCCAACGACAGGTATACACAGTCTGTAAGCGAGCGATATAATATATAATAAAAGAGTATAATATGTATAATAATATAATATATAATAAAAGAGTGCGACGAGAATTTTCTTCGATCGCAAATCGTTTGAGTCCAGGCGCCCGACCGTCGTACGGAAGGAGCGCGCGTCGGACGGTGATCGCGTTCGGCCCACGGAGAGGGGCGACGCGTGCACGCACACGGTCCAATTTTCAACGATTGGCACTTTTCAGTGGGACTCCGCCGAGTCGACAACGGGGTGTTTCAAAATGTACAATATGTTGTTCCTACGGACCGGCGGACGGACGGAGACGCAGACGCCTCCCGCCAGAGTATATTCCCGCGGCGGCGTTGAGAGGTGATCGGTCGGCCGCGCGGTATGCACGCACCGAAGTAGCGGACCGACGCACGAACTCGTTCTCGCCGGCCCGGAGATAAAGAAGCGGGTTGCGAGAGCAGTCTCTCTCGTCGTCGGTGGACGGAGGAGTTGACTGGTCGTCCCGTGACGACTGCGACCGGGTCGGTGGGGGCACACTGGGCGTAAATGTAAGTGCCCCCGACGGAGAAGAGAAACCGAAATTTTGAGTGAGATATATATAATATAAAGCATCAACGAAAACACACAAACACAGACACACGACACGCACCCCCGGGTGGAGTCGTCGGTTTCCTTCGTCGCAAAACGACTCGAGACTATGCTGTGGTGTATACGCGCCGCCGCCGTCGTCGTCGTCGGGCGGCGCTGGCGCGACCGGCTAGCGGACAGCGAGAAGGGGTGCCCGTGGACAAGCCGGTCATCCAACGTCGGTCCGCGAGGACACGCGTTGGATCCGTGCTTATTCCGATCGCACCGCCTTTCGCAGCCGCTCCCGGTCGCTCCTCAAAGAGTGAACGGACCGGCTGGACCGGGGTCGACCGATCGGCACCGGTCTAACGGGCCGTCGGCCGGCGGTCGCATCGGTCGATACCGCGGATATTAACGGAACGGAAAATAACGGTCCCTCTCTCCGCCGCCGCGCTGGGCCGCTACCCGACGCGCGGCGACCGCGACCGCTTGCTCGAAATTACCGCGTATACCCGACCGAACTCGGACGATGAGACGGGCGACGGACCGCGACCGGGTTCGGGCGGCGTGGGCCGCCTCCTTCCGCGCTTCCGGGCGGTAGGTGGCCGTCCAGGAGGACGATGAGGTGGTGGGGAGTCGCGAGAGGACCACCGGGCCCCTCGCGGTCACTCCCGAGGAGTGTATACCTCCTGCCAGCGAAGGCGGAAAGGAATACCGGCAACATCACCGACACCGATAACGCTCCGCCCTCTCCTCACCACTGCCGCTATACGCGTCCGCCACTATACCTCCACCGCAGTATACCGCCTGGCCGCCTCACCGACACGCGAGGCGACCGCCCGCTCGAAATTACCGCGTATACCCGACCGAACTCGTCAAAACGAACGGACGATGAGACGGGCGACGGACCGCGTCCGGGTTGGGGCGGCGTAGGTGGCCGCAGGATGAATAGGTTGGCGATGATGAAGAGGACCACCGGACTCCCGAGGAGTCGCGACGGGTCCCTTCCGCGCGTATACCTCCTGCCCGCGGAGGCGGAAAGGAAATACCGGCAACATCACCGACACCGAAACGCTCGGCCCCCCTCCTCACCACTCCCGCTATACGACGTTTAATACGACACCGTTGAGTATCGGGAGACACGGTGCGACGAAACGAACGGCAACGAACCGCACCGCACCGCACCGCACCGCAAAGTTATCTCGCGTATACCCGACCGTCGGGAAAAATAATAGATGAGAGTCCGCCGCCGCAGGGGCGGGGAGGCCTCGCCTTCTTAATCGAAGACGAATCCCCGAGCTAGGGTCGAGTCTCAACAGATCGCAGCGTGATAACTGCTCTACCGAGTACAACACCCGCTCGGCACTTAAGTCGTCTGCAGACGATTCCGAGTCCCGACATCGAACTCCCCGTTAAGGGCACCCAATGATACGCCTTCGGCCCGGAAAATTCCCGAAACTGTTTTGAGCATTTCGACTCACGGGACTCCTAGTTAATATCATTGCTTTCCAGAGGGATTCGGCCTTAGAGGCGTTCAGGCATAATCACACGGACGGTAGCATCGCACCACCGGCCTGTCGACCGAGTCTAACTAACCTGAGAGACTAACCTGTCTCACGACGGTCTAAACCCAGCTCACGTTCATAAGCAGTCCCCGGCGAGATTATTTCCTTTAATATCAATACTCTCACAAAACTGAACTTATTGTGTATCTTATCAGCTGTGTTCATAATCTGTCCCCGGAGAGATGATTTCCTTAAATAACATTACTAGCACAACATTGCACTTATTGTGCATCTTACCAGCTGTTTTCATAATCTGTCCCAGGAGAGATGATTTTAAATAACATTACTAGCACAACATTGCACTTATTGTTTCTCTTATCTGCTCGGTTCGTAAGGAAACCTCGGCGAGATGATTTCTCTTAATAACATTACTTGGACAACACTGCACTTTTTGTCTCTTATCTGTTCTCTTAAATTAAAAATAAAGAATTATTTTTATTGTATTGTGACAACATAATTGGACTGTGGTTATTTAATTGAGTTTAAGACAGTTTAATATATTTACCTGACATATGTGGAGTGCTGTGTGTTCGAGTTAACAGTATTGATCCACGTTTTGTGGGGAAGTGTTTGCGCTAACGTATTCATAACTTTATTCCGCATTTAACGGAAAAGCGGTTGTATGGGGTGGATTATGTTGGTTCGCGATTGACGTATGGGGCTTACCGCAGGTGAACCCCTAAGCCGGGTCTTAGTTAGTGTTATGCGCGCACTAAACCTTCTCCGAGTGTTCGAAAACTATCGTTTTCGCGTATCTTACGTGACGATGAATGGCGGCGGTACACAGAAATTATACTCCGTCCGCTATCGATCCTACGTGGATATCGAATATACTGCCCGAAACGGCGCCAGATGAAAGAGGCGGCTGTTCGTGCGGTGTTTTATGAAACCGCAAATCGTGTTCTCCGATACATCGCGAACGCGTTCGACAAACGAAAACGTCCAAAAAATTTTTCTTCAATCAAATGCTGCAATAAAAAATTATTAATTTACGACTGTATCAAAACTGCCCAAATGTTAGAGATTGGAAAGAGATGAATCGCCAGGCAGTATTGAGAGATAATGAACTGATGAATCAATCAGATTTAGTATATATTCGATTTCTTAAAAGTATTTAAGCTCGATGAATTGATAGAATGAAATGTTCCTTTCAAGTCTTTACACGGGGCTGCTCTCGACCAGCTTAACAGCACAAAGGGCAGCGGCAACAATTAATCGAAAACTGAGTAATATTCGTTATACTGTCCATGCGCAGGACGAAACTAGACGGACTTGATTCGGGACATAGTCAACATTTACGCTAATTTAGTCTATAATAAATCTCTGCTCTATCGAAATTAATATATAAAATATTGTTAATATGCCAATACAGCGTGCGTAACTGTTTGCGTTGTATGCATAAAAATATTTTGAAGGTTGAAGAGCACCACCGGCTACCAAATTAGGGGAAAACCCCAACAAGATTCTTATTCTGTGGTGAATTATCAAGAGAAAATTAGAGTCGTCGGAGTGAGGGAGGAGAGAGGGAGTCAGAAATTGGTGTTGTCAGGAGGGGGTTTGACGTGGCATTCCACAGTCAGTTTCCTCGCTCCCTATCGGACCAACTTGTCCAATACGGCCTCTGGAGATAATATAAGCGTAACTGAAAGTTACAGAAGATAGGACAATATAAGAGATACCGTAGATTTCGTGTTTTTCTATCGGCTCGCTGGTTAGTCCCTCCTCAAAACACAATAACATGACAAGTATATACACACACAACAAACAGACACCACCACAGTCAAGTACAGTAAGTGCAGATGGCGAGTGCAGCCGAAACCTGTCTAGCAAAAGACCAAACCGGCGAGAGGAAATAGAAACACGCGAAATTTATAATGTTTATTATGTTTAATCGAGTATTTATTATTATCACCCGGTCGCGCTTTTCCACTGTTATTAGTCTTGCAAGTGGCGGAAAAGTTACCTTTTTGGTTAATTTTCTTTCTGGGTTTCTCCTGGGAATTTTTAATTGGGGAAGCACCCAACGTCTTCCACGTTGTCTACTCACTGCCGGACGAAACCGGTCTGGCAAAAGAGCGAACCGGCGAGAGGACACAGAAACACACTACATCTACAGTATTCCAAGCCCTCGCAGACCAGAGAACAGGTATTCTAAATAAGTTAGATTTAATGAATAGATCGTGCCGGAAGAAAGAACGGACTGAAAGCAAGTAAAACCGGTGGTGTTAGTTTCATAAAGTGCCCTGAGGGGTTGGGGATGGGGTCGGTGGTCGCGCATCCCGACTAATCCTCGAGGATTAATTCGGGCCAATTCCGTGGAAATAAATTCTGGGGTGGATTGTAAATTTTAGTCATTCACCTCCCTCTGGGGTAGATCGGTGAAAGGGTGGGTATTCAACAAGTGGACAACCATATTCCCCGGCCTTCGGTACATCGGCATCACTTTTAATTACAGCTCTGTCTCAATTCGGTCGATTATATCTTCATTAGCCCATAAACGGATTATTAACGCACTGGTAATCGGCACCCTACTCAACCGTATTTATTTCCACCCCTACTGTTATTTCTGCCCTTATGGGCTGTAAACAATTAATTGATGTTCTGGAATTCGAAATATCTGTTGATTAACTTTAAACTGATCGATTTCGGTCTGCCAGGTGTCGATACCGCGTCATCTGCAATTCTAAACCGTCCGGCTACAAACTGCAATTTTTTATTGAACAATCAACAATCGGTTATAGGTGCAATTGAATCGCCTATTGTCCTGACTGTGGCTTGCTATGCTGGACGGAGAAGATCTCTAAGTTTAAGCCGCCCAGGTTGGGTAACGCGGAGGAAAGATGTTCGCCGCTTGGAATAAGAAAAATACCGGTGTATTGAGGACGGATGGAAGGACTTTCTTTTGTATCACAGGCTTACACAAATTTCAATGACATTATACCCAATAGAGTTCCAATACGATTCTCCTGGATATCGTAGATTTCGTGTGCACTTTGGATGTTTTTGGGCATCCTCACTGCACTGTCATTGTCGCTTGTACTGTCTGAACAGACAACCGCCGCAGTACAAGTGCCACAGTGTGACTAACACCGCTACCAAAACCGTTCAGGCAAAAGACCGAACCGGCGAGAGGAGACAGAAACACACGCAGACAGAAATCTACGGTATACTAACTTATTTCTTATGATTGGAGGGAAGAAGTGAATAGAATTATCACAAACTAACTGCTGGTTTTGTGTCGTCTCCTTCCGACGTTTCGGAAGCCTTACTGGCCCATAATCAGGGTACGACCCTGAGCTAACTAACACTCGAGACACACCAGGAATTAAAAGAACGAAAACCGTTCCAATGGAGCCTGCTCAGGTGATTTCCAAAACAGGAAAATCCTCTAATATCCTCTAAGGGGAGGGGCTAGCCCCTGAGAACCGAGGTTCTTCCCACATTATTAAGCGATCCTAACGGAAATCAGTTAGTGATAAGTTCAAGTTCGTTTAATTTATTTCCTCTTAATGTTATACTACTGAGTGAGGTACAAAGTGCTAACAAGATGCCACGAAACAGACGGCTACTTCCGCTATTATATTGGACCTGATAGGCGAGTGGAAATGGAATATTCTAATTAATATACCGGAAAATGCGAATTTGTATTAAACTCCAAATTAAGGCGGTTTGAAATAAACATATTTTAATACGCTGTTGATGATAATACGATTTGAAGTGGTAAAATGCCATTGGACCAAAAGGTAGGGAAACCAATTCGAACTAAAGTTGAACGGTACTAGAAAATCGTCCGATTAATAGAGGCGAACTTTTCCTGTTTTGCGGAACGTGAATTTGAATTTGCACTCTCACGTCCCAATTAAATCGGTTTCAAATAAAATATGAAAACAAATTCATCAGAATAAACTGGAAAATAAATTTGAACCAAGCAAAATCAAATTTTATGAAGCCGGCTGGCGAACACGATACTAAACCCGAACAACCGCCTTGCCTTGAGGACTTAGTATCAAGCTGCGCCGTGTTAACAATAAAAATATTTAGTATTCAATATTTGGTTTATTTATAAGTTTATATATAATCTATGGTTTATATATAAGCGTGGAATTACGCTTCTATTCATGGAAATAGTCGTCTTCAGTAGTATTACGTCGGTGAATTAGCGATACAATCTACTAGTTATCTTTGAGTTGGCGCTCCCATAAAAAATAATTAGAAACGAAAAAACTACCCTTCTGGCCCGAAAAATACTGAAATGCAACATTTACGTTTTCGATACGTTTACGTTTGCTTAGATGCAAATGCGAATCTGAAGGAAATTACAAATAATGTAATTATGGTCCGACATCGTTACATAATTTCCCACGCATCAGGAATCTAATCACCTGTGAATTCACCATCATGGAATTTACCTCTTGCAGAACTTAATTTCATTATACCTGGTTATCTAGCGACTCTTGGTTACATAGGACCTACTACCGTACTATATCCCGCTGATTATTACTATCGGTTAAGCTAAGTCCCATATCAGAGTAAACCGGTTCTACAGCGGACCAGTTCTTGTGACGTTATGATTACCGTGGCCGCACTAACTTCTCATAAATAATATATGTCATGGGTCGACGGAGATAGTAAACAAATGAACAAGCGAGATTTGACAAGCCCTTTCGGGTCGTAAGTTTGTTGAAAAGAAACTGGGTACGGCTTGTGAGAGCCGTTGAGGACTCCCGGCGAAGAAGCGAGCGCTTCTCGTAAGAAATAAGAGTTCGGGATATAGGTCGGCGAGCTTGTTCCACGGTGATTCGGGGAGCTCGTAATAAGGGGAAGAGTTCGCGTTCGGATTCCCGGAA
>JACDQD010000001.1:38524-157151 GCA_019843655.1 Lethocerus indicus
AGCGCAGGAGAACGCACATTCTGGTGGATAATACCCGCATTTTGCATTTTATAGACGAGTCCGTCAGGCCATAGCGAATCGAACGCTTTTTCGCTGTCTAGTATTACTAGAGCAGTCGAAACGCCTCGGTCCATTCGGTTCTGGATGTCGCTGACGACTCGTGAGTTGGTCCACTGTCGAATTTCGGTCGGAACTGAATTGAGTCGGGGATAATTTCGAGGTTGTCGATTTCCTACGGAGCCTGGTCAATATTATTTTCGGTGATTTTCGAAAGGACGGGTAATAGGCTGATGGGGCGATAGGAGCTTTGATGTCGGAGGTTTGTTGGGTTTCGGATGGGTATTATGAGAGCCGTTTTGCAGAGGATCGGAAGGCCTCGCCTCGCCTCAGAATTTCGTTGATTATGTTCGCGAACAATACTATGGCTTTACGGGGTAGGTTTTTAACTACGGTGTTACTCAAACAGTCGATACCTGGGGCGGTCCTAGTCTTTGTCTTGCGGATAATGTTTAGGATTTCTTTGGGGCGGCGGGTTTTATTGGGGTGTCCGTTAGACTCATACCTGCGGGAGGGAGGGTCCTCGTTGTGCTTCCTCGAAGTATTGTCTCCTAACGTCTGTCCTTCGTTGCCTTCCTTCTCGTCGGCCGTGTCCTCTGTACCGCCAGGTTCCTTTTGATGCCTCCTTCGGGTGTAGGCCGGGTCAGGACTATTGTCTTCTTCACGTACGCCGCTATTTTCAGGTTGTTGGTGGCGTTTCCTCTGTCCACCGTCTCTTCGTGGATGTTGGAGAAATACGTTAAAAGCGCTTCGGATTTTCCCTTGTAGTCCAATATTTTATTACTGGTATCAGAAAGTAGGTTTGGGACGCTTTTATCTCTTCAATGTCCTGTTCCGTAGTCAAAGGTGGCATCGCGGTTGCGGTGGCGTCGTTGATCTTTGTCCTGAAGAGGTCCATTACAAATCCACTTGCCACCAATCAGTAAAATTATTTACATTCCCCGGTGATCAGTTCCGGGAATCCGTACGCGAACTCTTCCCCTTATTACGAGCTCCCCGAATCACCGTGGAACAAGCTCGCCGACCTATATCCCGAACTCTTATTTCTTACGAGAAGCGCACTCGCTTCTTCGCCGGGGTCCTCAACTCCTTGAGGTGAACGGTCTTACGTCGACCCGCGGGCTTGTCGGCTCTCACAAGCCGTACCCGGTTTCTTTTCAACAAACTTACGACCCGAAAGGGGCTTGTCAAATCTCGCTTGTTCATTTGTTTACTATCTCCGTCGACCCATGACTTATATATTATTTATGAAAGTTAGTGCGGCCCACGGTAATCATAACGTCACAAGAACTGGTCCGCTGTAGAACCGGTTTACTCTGATATGGGACTTAGCTTAACCGATAGTAATAATCAGCGGGATATAGTACGGTAGTAGGTCCTATGTAACCAAGAGTCGCTAGATAACCAGGTATAATGAAATTAAGTTCTGCGAAGAGGTAAATTCCATGATGGTGAATTCACAGGTGATTAGATTCCTGATGCGTGGGAAATTATGTAACGATGTCGGACCATAATTACATTATTTGTAATTTCCTTCAGATTCGCATTTGCATCTAAGCAAACGTAAACGTATCGAAAACGTAAATGTTGCATTTCAGTATTTTTCGGGCCAGAAGGGTAGTTTTTCGTTTCTAATTATTTTTATGGGAGCGCCAACTCAAAGATAACAAGTAGATTGTATCGCTAATTCACCGACGTAATACTACTGCAGATGACGATTGCCATGAATAGAAGCGTAATTCCACGCTTATATATATATATATATATATATATATATATATATAAACCATAGATTATATATAAACTTATAAATAAACCAAATATTGAATACTAAATTTTTATTGTTAACACGGCGCAGCTTGATACTAAGTCCTCAAGGCAAGGCGGTTGTTCGGGTTTAGTATCGTGTTCGCCGGCCGGCTTCATAAAACTTGATTTTGCTTGGTTCAAATTTATTTTCCAGTTTATTCTGATGAATTTGTTTTCATATTTTATTTGAAACCGATTTAATTGGGACGTGAGAGTGCAAATTCAAATTCACGTTCCGCAAAACAAGAAAAGTTCGCCTGTATTAATCGGACGATTTTCTAGGACCGTTCCAACTTTAGTTCGAATTGGTTTCCTACCTTTTGGTCCAGTGGCATTTTACCAACTCAAATCGTATTATCATCAACAGCGTATTAAAATATTTTTATTTCAAACCGCCTTAATTTGGAGTTTAATGCAAATTCGCATTTTCCGGTATATTAATTAGAATATTCCATTTCCCACTCGCCTATCAGGTCCAATATAATAGCGGAAGTAGCCGTCTGTTTCGTGGCATCTTGTTAGCACTTTGTACCTCACTCAGTAGTATAACATTAATTAAGGAAATAAATTAAACGAACTTGAACTTATCACTAACTGACACTGTGGCACTTGTACTGCGGCGGTTGTCTGTTCAGCAGTACAAGTGACAATGACAGTGCAGTGAGGATGCCCAAAAACATCCAAAGTGCACACGAAATCTACGATATCCAGGAGAATCGTATTGGAACTCTATTGGGTATAATGTCATTGAGATTTGTGTAAGCCTGTGATACAAATAGAGTGTCCTTCCATCCGTCCTCAATACACCGGTATTTTTCTTATTCCAAGCGGCGAACATCTTTCCTCCGCGTTACCCATCCTGGGCGGCTTAAACTTAGAGATCTTCTCCGTCCAGAATAGCAAGCCACAGCGGGCGATTCCTTCATCGTATGAGCCGTGTCAGGACAATAGACGAATCAATTGCTCCTATAACCGATTGTTGATAGTTCAATAAAAAATTGTAGATTGTAGCCGGACTGTTTAGAATTGCAGATGCCCCGGTATCGACACCTGGTAAACGGAAATCGATCAGTTTAAAATTTAATCAACAGATATTTCGAATTCCAGAACATCAATTAATTGTTTACAGCCCATAAGGGCAGAAATAACAGTAGGGTGGAAATAAATACGGTTGAGTAGGGTGCTGATTACCATTGCGTTAATAATCCGTTTTATGGGCTAATGAAGATATAAACGACCGAATTGAGACAGAGCTGTAATTAAAAGTGATCCCGATGTAACGAAGGCCGGGGAATATGGTTGACCACTTGTTGAATACTCGCCCTTCACCGATCTACCCCAGAAGGGGTGAAGGACTAAAATTTACAATCCACCCCAGAATTTATTTCCACCCTGAATTGGCCCGAATTAATCCTCAAGTATTAGTCGGGATGCGCGACCACCGACCCCAATCCCCAACCCCTCGGGGCAGTTTATGAAACTAACACCACCGGTTTTACTTGCTTTCAGTCCGTTCTTTCTTCCGGCACGATCTATTCATTAAATCTAACTTATTTAGAATACCTGTTCTCTGGTCTGCGAGGGCTTGGAATACTGTAGATGTCGTGTGTTTCTGTGTCCTCTCGCCGGTTCGCTCTTTGCCAGACCGGTTTCGTCCGGCAGTGAGTAGACAACGTGGAAGACGTTGGGTGCTTCCCCAATTAAAAATTCCCCGGGAGAAACCCAGAAAGAAAATTAACCAAAAAGGTAACTTTTCCGCCACTTGCAAGACTAATAACAGTGGAAAAGCGCGACCGGGTGATAATAATAAATACTCGATTAAACATAATAAACATTGTAAATTTCGCGTGTTTCTATTTCCTCTCGCCGGTTCTGTCTTTTGCTAGACAGGTTTCGGCTGCTCGCCATCTTTATTAGCGGTGTTCGTCACTTTTGGCACTTTGGATGTTTTTCGGCATCCTCACTGCACAGTCACTGTCACTTGTACTGTGGTGGTGTCTGTTTGTTGTGTGTGTATATACGTGTCATGTTATTGTGTTTTGAGGAGGGACTAACCAGCGAGAGCCGATAGAAAACACGAAATCTACGGTATCTCGTATATTGTCCTATCTTCTGTAACTTTCAGTTACGCTTATATTATCTCCAGAGGCCGTATTGGACAAGTTGGTCCGATTGGGAGCGAGGAAACTGACTGTGGAATGCCCCGTCAAACCCCCCCCCCGCCTGTCAACACCAATTCCTGACTCCCTCTCCTCCCCTCACTCCGACGACTCTAATTTTCTCTTGATAATTCACCACAGTATCAGAATCTTGTTGGTATTTGGCGGCATCATGGGGTTTTTCCCCAATTTTGTGGCCGGTGGTGCTCTTCGACTCTCAAAATATTTTTATGCATACAACGCAAACAGTTACGCTCGCTGTATTTGCATATTAGCAATATTTTTATATATTAATTTCGATAGAGCAGATATTTATTATAGACTAAATTAGCGTAAATGTTGACTATGTCCCGAATCAAAGTCCGTCTAGTTTCGTTCTGCGCATGGACAGTATAACTAATATAACTCAGTTTTCGATTAATTGTTACTGCTGCCCTTAGTGCTGTTAAGCTGGTCGAGAGCAGCCCCGTTGAAAAGACTTGAAAGGGAACATTTCATTCTATCAATTCATCGAGCTTAAATACTTTTAAGAAATCGAATATATCCTAAATCTGACTGTTTCATCAGTTCATTATCTCTCAATACTGCCTGGCGATTATTCTCTTCCAATCTCTAACATTTGGGCAGTTTTGATACAGTCGTAAATTATTAATTTTTTATTGCAGTATTTGATTGAAGAAAAATTTTTTGGACGTTTTCGTTTGTCGAACGCGTTCGCGATGTATCGGAGAACACGATTTGCGGTTTCATAAAACACCGCACGAACAGCCGCCTCTTTCATCTGGCGCCGTTTCGGGCAGTATATTCGATATCCACGTAGGATCGATAGCGGACGAAGAATAATTTCTGTCTACTGCCGCCATTCATCGTCACGTAAGATACGCGAAAACGATAGTTTTCGAACACTCGGAGAAAGCTTAACGCGCTCATAACACTAACTAACACCCGGCTTAGGGGTTCAAAGGCGGTAAGCCCCCATACGTCAATCGCGAACCAACCTAATCCACCCCCATACAACCCCTTTTCCGTTAAATGCGGAATAAAGTTATGAATACGTTAGCGCCAAACCCTTCCACCCCCACAAAACGTGAATCGATACTGTTAACTCGAACACACAGCACTCCGTACACACAGGTAAATTTTACAGGGAGAATCCAAGCCTCCAATTAAACCCCCACCCAACAATTCCAATCACTCAGGGCCCCCCCCCAAAATAAAACCAGCGATTAATCTTATCAGGATTCATAACGGTCACCCTGGGGTCACCGACCATGGAGCTACGCGGGTTTCACAATTTAATAAGGTCTAATAAGGGACTAATTGAAGGTTGTAACGGGTATCGCGGGGAAATAATGGCACTTGTGACGTCTTTACGGTCTACAGGAGATCTCTAGGTCAGTGGCGTTTAAGCCGCCGTGGAGGCGATAAGGAATGGTTAACGGAGGATAGGAATTCAACGAGTGAATTAGGATGAAGAGTGAAACTTTAGGAACCGGGATTTTATTAATTCATCAACTCTAGGAATGTTGAGGTCGTCGTAAATGGTGTTGATTTGAAACATAATGGAGGGAGCATTAGGGATGGTATGAAAGAGTTTCGACTGGAATCTCCCGGATGGGAGCGATGTTGGATGTCTTGGTGGGGTACCTAGTCCTAATGCCGTATTGCTCCTGTCGATTTCAACGTGGCTTTAATTGTGTGGCTGAGGTCAATTTCAGTGTCCAGTTGTTTGTCTAGATGAAGCCAAGGGTAGCGAATCTGATGGTCAAGGATAGGTAGTCGGTTAAAATTAATTAATTAATAAACATTAGGACAGGGTTGACGACATTGTGCGAAGGTGGCGTGAGCACTCTTGGAACCATTTACCTTCATTCCGAATCGTAGAGGCCAAAATATCCGTTAAAATAATAGGGACAGCAGAAGCGGTTGAAATATAAAACCAGCGTAATTCGGAGTAATTTCAGAATATGCGTAGATTAGCGATAAAACATAAGGAATGAGTCCGTACGTAAGGAGAAAATTTATGGCTAAAACAAGATTAATTAATAATACACGTTGGGCGGTCTGTTTGGACATCCCAATCGTACCCCCAATCGTAGTTTGTACTAAAAATACTCATCGCAAAATGATCGGGGAAAGTAATTTCTTGAAAACAATTAAACTCGATTCGAACTAATAAATAACAAGAACATTGGCCACGATTATTAGACTATTTTCAGTGTTTACTAAATGATATTAAACAGTAATGACCTTATAAATATTAATAAAACTGTAGATATTAAACGGGATCGTCGGCGAAGTGAGACCGGTCAAAAGAAATCAGTTTCCACAAGGTATTTACACAACGGAAGGGAAAATTATTTCGATTTCGCTTTTCAAGACTTGTATTCTCTCCTCGACTTTCTAATTCTTCTCCCAATCAATTATCAGAAATAAGAACTAAATAATTAGACGTCCGTGATCGGAACGAGGTGAAATGTTTTATTTTCATTTTTATAAACCCCCGGCCGATCCAAACGTTGCCGGCTGTATCAAGATAAATTGGACAGGAATAAATTGGAGACGTGAAATAAGGGACAATTATTTATAACGTATAAGTAACATTTAAATTTCCAATAAACAGCAGTGAGAAAGTGAACTATAGTGAATCCCACTTCTTCATTCCACCAACCCTGTTTAGATAACTCTTCCTCATAACCGATTCAGCCCCTAAACGCACCGCGAATCGTTGCTGACATGGTAAAGGCCTCCGAATGCTCCGAATCAGCCACAACCACAACAACCAAAACAGCTACAACTGAAGGCTCCAAAACAGAAACTGGCCGCCCTATTAATAATAAGGTCTGTTGATGTGGGTCAAGATCCTCTTGTGACACGTAAGGTCGATCAGGAGAACCTTACGAAAGAGCTTCTCCGAGCACGAATCCGCTCTACTCGAAGTACTAGAGGAGGCGGATTAATCTTGAGTTCCCCATGAGGAGGATCTAAAGGTGGTAGAGTCATCACCTAACCTCCAAAAAGTGGGACCAAAGGCAACGGTGCCAGTCAAGGCGGGCCCTAAACTCCTGGTGTATGATGTACACAGGAGCACAATAGATGAGGAAATTATCAGAGATCGAAAGAAGAACTTAGGAGACCTGCCTGGTTCTGAAATGATCAGAGTTAGGTTCAGGATTAGTCAAGGAAGTAGGGAGCCTACTGCAACGCTGTCCTCGAGGTTTCTCCACAGGCACGGGCGCATCTTCTTGGGAGTGGAGACCGCAGAGTATATATCGGGTTGTCATCCCATAAAATCCGTGACTACATAAATGTACGCCGTTGCTACAAATGCCACGTATTTGGCCATATGGAAAGGGGGTGCAGAGAAAATAGAGATATATGTGGGCACTGTGCTGTTGAGGGGCACAGGAAAAAGATTGCCCCAGATTGCCCAAGATAGGAATACTTGTGTCCACTTGTGTGACATCCAGCACCCAACAGGGGCCGCAAAGTGCCCGCATAGAATTAAGACTGAAGCGAAAAATTGCCTCACTAGGTTTAGAACTGTAATAAGTTATGACAGTTACTTCGATTAAAGTTTTACAAATGAGCTCTCAGAGAGCGGCAGCTGCAGCAGGGAAAATACATCGTAATGCGTCGTTCAAAGGTATTCAGATGCTGCTCAGATGGCTCTCAAGAGCCACACAATACCTTCAATAGGGTAGAGAACCTTCCCAGCTCCTTAATGACCTTTTCGAACACGTTGGGGAATCTACTATTATCGTCACACTCTCGTCGCCAGCAGCTCACAAATACCTGCGGGACTGGAGCGTGAGTGATGAATGGTCATCGAGTGATCACGGGGATCTCTTATGAGTATACCTCCCGAATGGACGGTAGATAGGAGGATTTCCCATTCCTCAATAGGTTCCAGCTTAAGAGAATGGACTGGTCTGTTATTGATGAAGCGTGGGAACGTCACTTCGTACGAATGACTCAGGATGGCGTTGGAGATATGGATGTGGAAGGAATGGCCGAAAGACTCATGGAAGCGGTTGTCGGAGCGAATGAAGAAGCCGAAAACAACTGCTGTTCTCTGGTGGAGTAATGAGCTAACTGAACTTTGGCGACTCTCCATGCGGGCTACTAGGCGCTTCCAGCGAGCGAGGAGAAACCGTGACCTTGAATTAATAGAAGCGCTGAAAATCGCCAAGTCTGGGGCAAAAATAAGTATAATGCGGCTATCCGGAAAGCAAAGCTCCAATGTTGGAAGGAATGTGAAAGAACTCGCATCCGTGGGGTCTGGTATATGAACTAGCTATGGATAAACGGGTCCAGCAAAACGTCCTGACCTCACTGGTGGGGAAACGGATGATGAGGCGCCGACAATGACGTGGGAGGAAGCGGCCAAAAGGTACTTTCCTCATTAATCCGTGAGGAGCCCTCGATAATGACAAGTTCCCAACTAGAATTGGTTTCACTTAACTCTATGTTCGGCCCTCGACTCTGAACCATTCCATGAGGAGGATGTAACAGAAGCCATTGTGAAAATGAAAGATAAGAAAGTTCCAGGCATGGGTTTCATAGAGGTAAGTGTGCTAAAAGAATACACTCCAGCAGTCCGGACTCGTTTTCAACGTGTGCCTGGAAACTGCAACATTTCCACGACCCTGGAAAGTCGGCTTGCTCCGGTTTATCCCGAAAGGGGAGGGAAACCATTGACTGACCCTAAGGCCTGTAGGTCAATTTCATTACTGTCGGTACTTGGCAAAGCGTTAGAGCGGGTGATCCACGCGAAAATTTCTAGTGTGTATACTGCGGCGGGATTAGCATCCGCACATCAGTTTGGATTTAAAACGGGATGCTCTACCGAGGACGCCCTACATTTACTAATAAGCGCCTCTACGTTACCCTCAAAGTATGTGGCGGCTGTATTTATAGATATAGAGGCTGTGTTCGATTCACTGTGGTGGCCGGCCATTCTGGTTAGGTTAAGACTCGCGGGCTGCCCCAGTAACCTTTATCGCCTAGTACAATCCTATGTAACCCGGAAAGCCGGGGATATTGGCCGACCCTTGTAATCCGAGGTAAGGCGAGCCTTCGGCCTGGCCGGCCGTAGCGTAAGACAATTTGTAATTAATTTGTGGTGTGCACTTGTGTGTGTATTGATTCTTTGAGTGAATAAAGCGGTAAAATTCAGCCGAGTGCGGTTTATTGGGTCTCCGTGCGTTCCCTTTCGGGAGAATCCCTCCACCCGGCCCCTACGTGCTTACACCTATCTCAATGATCTGAAGGTCGTTATTCGGGGTACTGGCCAGCAGATTGAACGTCCAATGAATAGGGCTGTCCACAAGGATCTGTCCTAGGCCCTTCTTTTGGAACATTATTCTAGATGACTATCTTCAGACAAACGATCCAGATGTAGACCGGAAGATAGCTTATGCAGATGACCTTACATTGATTGTGTCCGGTAGAAGCAGAAATGATATCAAGCGAAAAGTGACAGGTTCGATCTCCCGTCTTCAAAACTGGGCCTGAGAGAACAATCTACGCATCTCGATAGATAAAATGTGTGGGATGCTGCTTAGAGGTGGATTGAATCCTAGGAGACTACCGAGAGTCATGATCCAAGGTGGTAGAATGAGGTGGGTCACGGAGACACGATTCCTCGGTATCAGATTAGATCAGGGTCTGACGTTTATTCCTCATGTCCGTGAAGTTCGGAAGAAGATTGCCCAGGTTGCAGCAAAGATGAGACGCGTGGCTAGAAAATCTTGGGGTCTGAAGACCAGGCCCATGCGCACCATCGACAAGGGTGTCTGCGTGGTTATTGCAGCATACGGGGCATCCGTCTGTTCTCACCGATTAGGGACTGTAACAGTGCGGAGGCACCTACTGGTGGTGGAGAGAAGCTCTACTCCCCGGTGCACCGGCCTGCAGAACGGTGAGCACAGACGCACTAGAGGTGGTGACCGGATGCATGCCCCTCGATCTAGAACTGGGACGGAGAGCGCTCAGGAGGGCTGTAAGGAATGGGCCCAACAACACCAGAAATAGTACAACCGGGGAACGAGCGTATTAGGAGCCACAGCGACGGAGATAGATCCGTCCGTCGTGGGTGATCTTCGTAAGTTCCTGATTGGTGACGCCTATAAAAGGATTAACGCTGACATAATTAAGGTATGGGAAGGGAGATGGAGAAACTCACCGCACGGGCGGGTAACCTACTAGTTCCTACCCAAGGTGACAGGCCTTGCGACAGTCAAACCGCCGGAGTAGGGCATGAGCTTGCTGTTCCTGGTAACGGGGCAGGTTCGCTCAATGCTCATCTACACAGGCGGGGCCTAGAGGACTATTCGGAGTGTGCTTGCGGAGAAGAAGAGGAGCGGGATCACGTACTGCGAGACTACCCACTTTATGACGAGGCCAGAAGAGACCTCGTGTCGGTGGTGGGCGTCGCAACCCTCTTTGATCCCGAGAAGCTGGTAAGAGATTACTTCGATCATTTGAGATTATTTGCGGGAAGGGTTTTTCCCGGCGATCCGTGTAGATGGGGTTTTCCTCTGCGAGGTTCCTCCGCCCTCGGATAACCCTTCGCCTGTACGAGATTCGAGTGAGGAAGCTGATGGCGGGAATAGGCCAATGATTCAGTTCTGAGTGAGAGGTTGACGAGCCAGTCGCCAGGCAGTATTGAAAGCAGATCTCTCGCAGATACCGACCAGAATGGAGAATCAATTATTATTAATATTGACCATGGCTATAATTTGTATTCCTTGTTAATCCAACATTGTGGCGTACTGCCTGTAATATAATTTGGTCACGATGATTGCCGACGAAGCATCCTGCCAGCACTGTCACTGCTTGATTTCGATCAGTATTCGCAGCGATAGTACAGGCGGGTCACGGCATGACTGTTACAGTTTTAAATTCGTGAGCAATTACTGGTTCGGATTCCAGTAATATTTTTCCCGATATGAAACAAACAACCGACCGCGTTCCAATTTCCCAACGTGTACCCCCACCAATATCAATCACTATCACGTTACGCGACATAAAGTGTACGATTCCCAAATTTGGATCACGGCATTTAACATGTTGGCTCTCAACTAATCGACCTATTTTTTCTTAAGTTTAGATTGGTATCGGTTTTCGCCATCGCCAGCGAATAAATTAATGGCTGAAATGTCTGTCTGAAGAGTCTACGAGAGAGTTGATTCTAGTGCAGCAATAGGCCCCATTGTACGTAATGAGACTGAATATGGAAAAGCTAAGGGCTAGCTATTATCATTTAAGTTATAGATTCAAATAAAACATAGTTCGCAATCGCTTATTTCAATTCTGTTTTGAAGAAATTTCGGAATAATTGTACTTTATTATCAGGAGTCCGACAACTTTATGATTCGCACAGAGTTTATCCTAAATTAAAGTAATTTCATCTCTTCCAAATACTCCTAGGGTAAAATAGCTGTGAGTTAATGTAGAATATTTTTCGGCCTCGAAAATTAATAGCATCACAATTTGCGTTGGTGAACTTTGTGTGCTTCACTTAGCATATATGTAATATATTTATAAATTTATTTTAAAAATTAATAAGTAATATTGAAAACAGTTATATGTGTCAAGTACATACACATTCATACATAAAGCTTATACGTCAATGGTCATAATTTTGTTGAAGAACAAATTATATTCTAACTTGATGAAATAATCGCTAGTCTGGACTAGGCTTTTATTCTGAAGCATTCCAACTTTTCAGTGCACTTTGAGGAGGGTCCGTGTGGCTGGACTCACGTGATCGTGAGATACCTTGAATCCGGTTAAGGACAGAGCGATGTCGACATTTTCTTTTCTTTTTATTTCTTTCTCTCTTCTGGTCGGCACGTGTGAAAGTTTGCTCCCAAGATTGCCTGAACTTATTCCTCTTCATCAAGGGCTCATTCTTGCCCAGTCGATTCCGTTACAGTTTCTCAGAGCATCTGCAGTCTTGTATTGTACATTTATAGAATGGTCAATCATGCTGTATTTTATTACTTCATTTATTACAACTTATATAACTTTTTCTGAAATTAAACGGTGTCTGAGATTTTAATAAAATGAATTTTTGCCTAGTACTGGTTGAGGGTTAGCATCCAGCGCTTTTAATCAATGAGCAATGAAGGAATTGATTTTAACTTCCATTCGATTATTTTCGCACCGAACCTACTCTCATCTTTATACGGGTAGTCTTTAATTCCGGCGGTCCGAAATTTTGATCAATTAGAATTCCTAATAATCAATCGATTTTGAACTCCAGAAAATATACTTCTACATATCCTCCTCGGAAATATTTCTATATTACCATAAAAACAAAAAGTATTTTTCTATATTAGTTTCTCTAAGTACTTTTCTGGTGATGAATTAAACGGTACGAAAAATTCAACACGAATAAGTTAACATCAAAACCTACGGCAATAGAGGTCGTAATCCATCACCGCCTCTCAAATAGAATTTCGAACTACAGACAGAACACAATTAATTATACAAATAACAACCAAAACCAACGTAACAGAAACATATAACGATTTAATGAAATTCTTAACAAATCAACAGAAGAGCAATGCATCGTACAAGCTAATAAGATAACAAAGAAAAACGATGAAATATAAAATTCATCGTCCGAAGAAATATTTATGAAACCTTGTACGTTAACATTAAAGTCGCATTCAATAAATCTTATTTGTTGCGCTGATGCGCAACACGATTATAAACATAACTTTAAATCAGAGTACAGGAATCGCTATATTTGATAAGGAAATTCAAGATCGTTTCCCGAGCGTTTTTCCATAATAATTGGCCGCAAAAAGCGTTTCATCAGATTCACAAAAGGAGATAAATCAGAAATTTGCAAGGAATCAATATAAATTAGTGATATAGGATATTTAGCATTTACAAGTAGGAAGACTAATTAGCATTTTAAGATACTTTGTTTTTAGTCTGTTCGTTTTATAGCACTATTATTTTGTGGTATTTCTTCGATCAATTATACCTGTGTGAGGCTAACTTATGACTAGGCTAACATCTATGGCATGTTGTCTCATAAAACATAAAAACGAGTTGTCTCAATAATTACTGGCCTTTGAATTTTAAGTTGTATCTTGCGAATCCACCAACCACTTTATAAATTTTAGGAATGCCTGGTTATTTTGGATTTAATGGAAGTTGTCATATCTTCGTTTGGTGATCAGTGTGATATTGAAGATCTAATGGGGCATGTGAATTCCTCTCAGGTCTCGTGCCCTTTCTTTCGTGGGGTGAAAAGTACAACATTGCAATAAAGTAAAACGGAACTTAATAACTTTTAAAAGAAATCGTATCCCCGGGGCGCCCGGGTGTAGCGAGCCGGGATCGACGTAACGCCGGGCGCACTCCATGCACGCGGGGCTTAGCCGTTACTCTATTAGAAGCGTTGCATATATCTAACCGTTCATTAGCATCGTTGTATAATAACGTTATGCAACGGATAATGTTAGGCCACTTCGGGAGGCGGCGTGTCCGGTTCGTTATCAACGGTCACGGTCGATCAATTGATAGGGATCAATTTCTTCAGTAAACAATACCCGAAATATGGTCACTTAAGACGCTTAAGCATAGAGAGAGTAATAGGGGTTCACGAATTTAAAATTAGTTGAAGTATCGGGACTTAGACTTTGACGGGCCTGAAGCACTTCCGAAAGGACTGCGAGGGTGGTTTGAGAAGTATAGTACAATTATTTTTATTTTTCAACAGAATATCCATTTTGGGAGATAGACATGGTCAAGAGAGTTTCCAATTTTTCCACCCCGTCCGAAAAGTATATTTTTAAACCTTGTAAACTAACTGCCTTATAATTTTCCCTTAAGTATTAAATGGCCCCGGTATACCAGCGCTTTCTAGTACATTCGCGTCGGAGGCTTGATAGATAAGAATCCGGACCCGGATTTGCGGTTCAGGGCGATCATATTTCCAGAATGATATTCAAATATAGGACGACGGGCTGTATAATGAGGGGATCGCTATATCCCCGAGATATTGACAGAATAAATAATCATTTCTCAGACACGAATAGATTCCTACCGAAGTGAAATCGGTCGCGATCTTACCGATCAATGCGTTATTCCGGTTATGCAGTCCCCAAGAAACAGAGTGTGTTGAAAAGTGTGATCGGTATGTGAATGGTGTACTTGTACTTATAACACTTAGTAAATTCCGCTGAGTGTATACCCAGTGTTGCCATACTACAGGATTCCAGTTAATACATGCTTTGGCGATGGTGTAATTCCCACGCTGGAATATCGCTCCGATGTAATTACCGAGAGCTCGAATGGAACTTAAAATTATTATTTTCCATCCTAGCCGTAAACATTAAGAACTATGGATAAAACAACAAAATAATGGGATCAAAAATGGACGATTTTTTCTCCCTGTACTGCTACAAGGTCACCGCACTTACCCCGCTAGATGGTGTAGATGAATTTGTACGATTAGGCGATTCCAGAAAATAGTTCCATGGCACTAAGTGATGCGGGTTTATTAAAAGCGGAAGAGTGCTTATCACTAACTTCCTGTGAGATCGCATATTACGGCGGTGTGAATCTCGGGCAGCAGGGGTTGACCCTTTGTTTGTCCGAGATTATTCATGTTTTGAAAAACATCCGAGCGAGCTCTATTTGAAGGTTTTACTCTCACCTTCTTACGTTCCGGAACTCCTACCGGTTCAGTCATCAGGATCCGACCGAAGAGTAGATCCACTTGGGGTCCATAATTTTCCAAAAGTGGGGTTTCGTGAATCCTCTTGGAATGACGACTCTTTCCCGTATTAATACGAACCGTACCCTACAGATCTAGTAAGAGAAATCTACAGTCCGGAATCATTAATTATAAATTATTAATAATTATCCTAATTTTACAAAATGAAATAGTTTCCGAAAATCATAAACATATTTCATTTTTTAAAAGAAAAATACAATATTAACTAAATAAAATGAAACATACGAAAGACTATTATGAGGGGTAAAAGGCAAAATAAAATATCAACACAAAAATACTTAAAGATCTACACCTACCGTCCTACATCATGTTTTTATATCACTATCATTGTGTTCATATACCTGATTGTTTTCGATTCTCAAAAGAGCTTATATTAGGGATGTACTTAAGTCAAACGGTGAGTAACAATATAATTATAATTCTCTCGATATTGTTTCTTCTAACTACATTAAAATTGACTTTTTCTGCTATCGAACGCTTTTATGACAAAAACCTTGCAAATAAAGGTTACACGAATGATGAGAAAATAAGAATAAACAGATATATTAATCTGAGGATTCCACTAATATTTTAGGTGTTTTCCGATTGGCGCTGTTTCTTCATATGCTCTCAAGGAAAAGTGGACGAACCTTGAGTAGTGACATTAATCTTTATTTTAGAATACCTGTTTTGTGGTCTGCGAGGGGTTGGAATACCATAGATTTTGTGCCTCCTCTCGCTGGTTTAGTCTTACCCGCTGGGTAGAGGAGATTGAAACACAGGGGAAGAGTAGATAGAAACATACGAAATATGCGGTACTCTTCTTTACATTTAGATAGTTGATTCTCTCTTCTGGTTGGCAAATTTTGAACCTAATCGATTGAACCTTGAATTTAATTTTGTAATCGATTTGAACCGGAAATGAGGACAACTGAGGCCATTACTAAACCACTCCGCGATTGCACCTGTAACCATAATAGTTGATTGTAAAATAAGTAATTATTTCATTATCTTTTTATTTTTTTATTGACTTTATTTTTGTACAATCAAGTACTTATAGTTATTAGAACAATGGTTGAATGTATTGTTTTGTGCGTGAAGGGCTTGATAAAAGAAACCGCCCAGTGGTGGCACTTTTGGGACATGAGAACTGTTACGGCTTGTTTCTTTATCTAATTTATTTAACGTGTTGTATACAACACGTCTGAAATACAAGTGGACCCGAATAACAACTAGGTTCTATTGGAAATTATCGCAAAAATAGTTTTTATGTATAAAAGGCATACTGTAGTCTCACAACCTCTTATGGGGTAAAGAAATAAATATAAATATTATCTTATGAATGTATCCGTAAATGAGACTTTTTAAAATAATACAAAAAGTGTTCAATTAGACAACGAACTTTATTTGATTATGGCTTTATCTAATATATTTATTTTACCAGTTTGTAGTTGAAACCTCCACCCTTATATGGCCACTATGGTAAATTTCCGAGTAGGAAAAATTGAAAATTTAATAATTTCCGACAATTATCTGTTACACTGATTGGGCTCTGGTGTACTTTAACGGGTGCACATTAATTAATTATATGCGGTCATCTTTAATTTGCTTTATAAGTCCTTTGGTCTCGTACTTCGTTTAAATACCTACTTCGGAACTTTAATTGGCCAGAAGAAGATTTTAGTATCGTTTAAAATTTACCGAGTGAAATAAATAGGCTTTTTCAAACACAAGAACAAAATTTCATAGCCTCTCTATCTCCTATGTTGTACTCCTGTCTTATGTTGCGAGCAACCTTGCAGTCAATTATTGTAGAGTTTGTAATGAATATTCTTACCAAAAATTCAATAAGATAATAAAGTATTAAATAGTCAATAGATAATTCTCCTTGCAAAGTACAAAACGCTCGAATTTTCTTTCCTTAGACCGGCAAGCTCTTTCAAAAATAAAATTAAAACAGCTATGAGCAAATTCATGCGGCAACTTCAACATTTGTTTTAGAAATCTGCTCCATTCCCTTTCTCCAGTCTTGTATACATCGAAAACTTTCTATCAAATGTCTTATGTTGCGAGCAAACATGCAGTAAGAGTGACTTTTCCTTCAAATCTGTCTGTAAGAAAAATCGATTTGAGAACGATTCGTAGTTTCTGCCACCCGTAGTTTCTTATTTTCCTGGGTCCCTTAAACCTAACACTAAACATAATTTTAAAAATAGTAGTCTTGACTCGAAATAAGAGTTAATTTTTGTTTCCTTTCACATTTTCAGACTTCTCAAAAGCCATTTTTGGTGCAGGCCAGCGACGAAGTTCAACCAGAGGAGTCGGACCTGCCAGGCTGAACAGCTGGTGGGATGCTCGTCCTCCACGCGATACTATCATCTCAACGACCATTTCCAAATACCAGGTGCGTTCCAATTGTTTAGAGCCTCATTAGCCTGCCAATCGAACCATAAAATCGATAATTCCCCCCCCCCCCCCCCCCCCCTTTTAATATAGAATGATACAGCTCAATGATAATAACAGACAGCCTATGAGATACGAAACATAAAAATAACAAAATAAAAATTGCACAAATTATTGGAAACCAAATGGGGAAATGTTGGAAAAAAGTGACAATCGTATTAGTATGGAGCCCCTCAGGTTCCGGAATTTAAAGGCGACATGAGAAATGCTAATCGTTCAGTATACGAAAGAAACCTAGACGACAGGATGGAACAGACAAATAACAGACTATACAAAATGAAAATGGACTTACTGTAAAATATTGGGAAATACAAAGGAATTCCACCGTCCATCCATAATTACGCCGAAAAGAAATAGGAACAAAGTTCGTAAGAAGGCCCAAACTTTTTAGTGCTACAAATTGCACTGAATGTAGACTACGCTGAGTGACCGTGTGCAATATTTGTGTATTGGTTTAATTTTTCCAGTGCTTGGGGTTTTGTCTCGTTGTTTACAGCAACAACATTGTTTATCGAAATTTAAAAATTGGGAATTGACAGACTAAAACTGCAAGGATTCTTTCGCAAGAGCAGCTTTTCTTATATTTTATTATCATGTTTTAATATGATTTGTGTAAGAATTATTTTTCTTGAAGAAAATAAGAATATCACTATTGCTAAATTCGTACCGAACCATTTTCGATTTCTCGCCTTCGCCAGTAGCAGACCGCAAATTAGCGGGACACTTTTATTTAACAAAACGTCTTTTATGTACAAAAACTATTCAACCTATTTCTTGAAACTGAAGGATGCTTTTAAAATTGTATAAGCACAATTAATTAGATTCTTAAATATAATTATTTATGTATATGTATTTATGTATTTCTCTACTTCTGTATTCAATTCTGTACAGTAATTTCCGGCCAATTAACGGCGAATTAAGCTTCAAAGCATGTTATATATACGATAAAATGTATACAAATTTCTTTGATGTTGATACGACCATTTCAAATTCAACTTACACACTATGATTCATTTTAGAATGTATACGTGAAATCCAGGACGACTATAAGCAAAAATGTTTAAGGTTTTTTTATTCTTTGAACATATCAGTCATTAATTGTCCACTTTTCAATTAACTATTATGAAATTATAAACCACCCTAATTTATACTTATGCTGTTAGGATAATTACAATTCAAGTACAGTTATAGGATCTTATATTATTTAAAACTGATTAGTGTTTGAATTTCAGTTTCATCTTGAACTGTCGGTTAAATTCAATGAAATCAGGGTGCAGCAATGAAATAATAAACATGTTAGTTTAATAAGCATTTCTTCGGAATATGTTAGTGTAAGAAATATTATTATTTAGAAATTAATTTTTTGTATACTCAGCTCTTGCCGCACTGTATAATGACCCGTGTGCATAAATAATTTTGGACTGAGTAAATTTGGAGACTGATTATTTAATTTGAGGAATACAAGTTTCCCATCCTTTTCATATATAGTTAAATATTTTATTTAATTCTAAATGATAATTCAATCTTCTTATAAGTCAGTACTATATTATATTAAATTCCTAATGATTCATTATGACTTCCACTTATAACGGTACATGCTGATACATGTTCATTCCTTAATAAGAAAATTTGAAATTGAAATATATATTATTGTGACAAATGAATTACAAATAAATTTCAATATGTATCACATTTGAGTATTGGAAGGTTAGTTCAGGAAATGAATTAAATAAATTAGCAGGTGTCAAAAATTATATAATTCATCAAAATCGGAAAATTGCATAATAAATATTGTTTTCATTTATAAACATTATCATTTAGAAAATAAAAGTCTGGACATATTTGTATATTATTCACATTTGTTCATATATTTTTATTTTAAATTAATATTGATTTATTGTCACTTTTTGATCAATATTTCCTTTCAAATCTATTATTGTATATCAAATAACTATTGGCCACTGTCCAGAATTGCTTTCAAGAATATTTTCTCAAAATCCCATTTCCATTCATCAAAATTTTGTGCTCATATAATAACTATTTTCTTGAATTAATCATAAAATCATTTAGACTATAACCTAATCTTATCTTCATTAAATATATACTGTTGGTGATTTGAACAAAAGTAAATATGTTGAACGTAATTAATAGTACAAGCATTAATATTATACTATTTTTACATCATGATAATTTCTTCTAGTAAGTGTCCGCCTTTAAATCTTTGATTTCAAATATCACACAATTCTTAATGTTATACTTTGATTATCATAATGCCATTTCCATAATAATTACTCAAAAGTTCGAGATTCTTAGTTCTCAACTTTCTCAGAGCCAAATTGATGGACAATAAGTTAGAAAATTAAACTAAGTTCTAGCACAAACTTGTAAAATAGAATTGTAATAGTCAATAGATAACACTTCTTGCAAAGAACAAAACTCTCATATTATTCATTTTCTTAGACCAACAAAGTCTTGCTCTTTCAAAAGGGCAAAAACAAAACTATTGCAATGAGATTAGATCATGGGGCATATGACTTAAACATGCTCCCACTGTTTTTAATTCTGTTAATATTGTCAGCAGGGGTTTCGAAGTTTAAAAGAAATTTTACAAAACCGCTTCATTCCCTTTCTCCTATCTTATAAACATCGAAAAACCGGTTTTGTAATTCAGTACAAATAAAAATTGTATTGCCCAAACCAGGTTATATTCGAAGCAAATCTTCAATACGCTTTATATTCTTTAGGCATTCGTACTTCGTTTAAATACATTGTTCGGAGCTTTCAATCGGCCAAAAAATTATAACCGTCGTTCAGAATTTACCGAGTGAAATAAATAGGCTTTTCAAAAACGAGAACAAAATTTCATAACCTCTCTCTTGGAGGATTATAATTTTAACGCCCAATTTCCTCGTATTGGAAATTAATTAATTGTTTCGTCACATTTTTAACTCTCATACTTTCGCAGTGAAAATATAATTTAGAGGAAACAAACGCGAGTTTTCGAAATAAAAATATCGATTGATCCTCTGTCGGAGGACTTGCAGCAGTAGGCAAAATATGCTTTAGATTGAAACGAAATATTCGTTTCGAATTTTGAATCCGACTTCGACACTCGTTTTTCTTGATCAAAATCGATTCTTGATCGTTTTCTTGAAACGAAAACTCGCGATATTCCGATTTTCAAGATTTTCTTTCCACGTCCAATCAATATCCTCTAAATTATATTTTAGAGTGCGCCTCTGTAGGTCCGTGGTTTTGGGGTTTCGGTTTATTAGGTTTTGAATTTTTGTAAATTTTTGGTTTGGGGTTTCTTTTGTCTCTGTTCCCGTAGCAACGTGGGACGAACAGCTGCCTGGTCAATTGTCGTAGGTTGTCGGTCTGCGGCAGTTGATGGTTGCTGCGGGCAGAGCGGTGTCGGGTTCGGTCGGGTCCGGTTGTTAAATTATGGTCCCGGTTGACCTGTGTTCTGGGTTGTGTGTGCTTCGTGTGGGTGGTCCCGGGCGGTCCCTGAGGTGAGTACCCTCTGTTATATCCCTAGTCCGGGGAAAGCCTCCTTACCTCCTCCCGTTCAAAATTCCGCCGGTTTGGGCTCTTCTGTAGCCCGGACTTTCACCCCTTTTTCGGGCGTACGGAGCCGGTTTTCTCCGTTTCTGAGGTGCATGACCAATAGCCGAATTTGATTTCCTACAATTTTGGTCCTATGCATTATGTCGTTAGGACGCTCCTGTCGGCCGGAAATCGGCTTTGTTGGTGGTAACCGGTGCGGGCAGGTGCGCCTCGGGCGGAGCCCGGCTTCGGGTTTGTTTTTCGCTTTTTGCGTGCATGTTTGAGGGGGTGGATTCTTTGGCGTTGATACGGCTGTGCTTCATGGACTTGGTGCTGGCGCCTTTGGCGTGAAGCGTCGTACGGGTCTCCCTCGTGTGATTCTTATTGCGTGTAGCGTCCTTAGGGCCTCCCGCGATGGCAAGCGGCACGTGTTGGTGCCTACGGCGTCGGAGACGTAGGAGCCCTGAGAACCTGCGCCTTCGCGGGCGTGGGTGCGTAGGGGACTGGAGTCCCACCGGGGTTTGAGAATATCGCCCCATTGTGGACATCTGTCCTCGCGTGGAGGGATCTCCACGGCCTTTCATAGGTGGGCAAGCCCCGAGGATACAGAGACGCACGTGTGAGGGATTAGCTTCTTCTGAATGTCTGATAATACCCTTTTACTTCTGAATGTACTGAGTTGTTTGGTGATGGTGGGGCTGGTGAGCGTGTGGGCCCCGTGGCGCGGGGCCGGTGTGGGAGGCGTTCCTCCCGCGACCGTGCTGCGGCTTCGGCCCTAGCGCAGATAGAGACCGAGGATGCGGGCTGCACGGGGTGATTCTTGGGGGCGGACAGTTGGGACCCAGACCCAGTGGGACCTGTCGGTCGTGGTTGGGGAGGTGGAGGGTCGGGCGACAGCGGTTGAGGCGATACTGAGCCACCCGAAAACGCGGTGGCCGAGGTACGAGACTGCTACGGTGCGGTCGGCATTGCAGTTTGCGGCCGGTTGTGTCCGGGATTTGGCGGCGGAGCGGTCCGCGCTCCTTCGGCGCCTCGAGGCGCTGGAGGTGGAGGTGGCGTGTTTGGCGGCCTCCGCGGCTTGTCCCCAGTGGGGTCGGTTTCGGCGGCGACCTCCCTGCCCCTTCCCTGCCGCCGGGCCGGCGGTTGTAGCGTCGCTTGCGGTCACTATTTCCCCCCGATGTGGTTGCGGGGGCGACCTCCCCGGTGGTTTTCCCGGCTGCCGTTCCGGGGTCGCCGTGTCGGATGCGGTTGCCACTTCCCCTTCGCGTGGTTGCGGGGTGTCCTCCCCGGTGGGTTCCCCGCCCGCTGGGCTGAGTGGCGGCTGGGGTTTCTGCCGCCCCTCCCTCCCCGTGTGGTTGCGGGGCGGTCTCCGCCGTGGCGCAGGCCCCGTTGATTACCTACGCGGCGGTGGCTGGGAAGCGGCCGGTGGCGAATGGGTCCGGGGCCCGGGGTCTTCGGTTGTGGCGGTTGCTGTGGCTGTGCCGGGGGGGTGGGGGGTTGGGAGTTAGTCTGCCTGTGCGCCTACGGTCCCGCGGGAGCGATACGCCGACCGGCGGTGGTTGTGTGGCCGGTGGATGTATCGTGGGGGCTGAGCGGACCGAGGCAGCGCTCAGGGCGGCCTTCCCGCAGGTCTTGCTTGAGGTCCGGTTTCATTTCGTAAGGCCGCTGCGTGATGTGTCCCTCCTTTTTCGGCGGACTCCTGTCCGACCTTGAGCGGTTTGCCGGCCGGCCGGAGCTGGTGGGCGCAGGGTTGCGGGTGTCCTTGGCGGCAGGGCCGAAGGGTCGGGTTGTTCTCTACTCGGTCACCCGGGGCATCTCGAATAGTTGCCCTTAGTACTTAGACTCCCGCATCGGCACTCCGGGCGGTCAGATAAGCCAAACCGGTGAAGGTGATGATTCATCGACCCGTGCCCCGTTATCAGAAACAAGAGATGCATGCTCCACTCCGGAGCCACCTTCTTCCAAAAGACAGAGGCCTGACCTATGAAGCGCCGCGTCACGCTCCCATTAGCCGCCGCCGCCCAGCGCCCGTCCCAGACCCGAGCCAGATCCTCATCAATTTTCTTTAATTGCTCCCCGCCGAGGAACTCCCGGACATCCCCTGCTCCGGGGCAGACCCCAGCCACACTGAGGCCCAACAACTGGAGAGGACGACCCACCCGGACAACCCGACGAAGCACCCACCGGGCAACCTCAAGATCCATAGGCGGACAACCAGCTAGGACCTGCAGAGCATCCGTACTGACCGTGCGACAGGCATTAGTCGACAGCAGAAGAAAGCTCCTCTGAGCCGCCAAGAGGTGCCGCCGCACAGACACATGCCGCAGTTGATGAGCCCACACCGAAGACCCGTAAGCCGCGATCGCCACACAGACCCCTTGTAAAGGGTGCGAACAGCGCGACCGCGCAGCCCCAAGACTTCCTGGCCACACGGGCCAGCTTGCCGGCCACCACCTGGATCTTGGTGCGCACATCCCGCACATGAGGCACGAAAGTGAGCGAACTATCGAGAGTAACCCCAGATAGCGGACCACCGGCACCCACCGTAGGGAGCCCTCAGAGAACCTAACGCAAGGGGCCGCGCCCCAGACTACCCTTTAGAAACATGGCACACGTCTTCGGCACAGAAACCCGCAGATGCACCCCTGCCGTCCAACTCATAAGGTTCCGCAACGCACCAGACGCCCTCCGCTCAATGTCCAAGCGCGAATTCCCGCGACAATGAGAACAATATCGTCGGCGTACTCCACCTTCCTGTGAACGAAGCAATCATCCGCCTCCAGATACATATCCAAGACAATGTCCCAAAAGAAAGGGAAAGGACCGAACCCTGCGGGCAACCCCGCACCATGGCCCGCTCCACCTGCACCCCAGCCCCTGGACCATTACCACCCTGTCCGAAAGGAACGATCGCACCAACCGATAGAGATTCCCAGGGCAACCCGCCGCCCGCAACCGCCCCAGGATATTCGGCCACCAAAGCGAATCATAGGCCGCCTCAATATCGATGAAGATCGCCGCCACGTACCTATACGGCAAGGTCGCCGCACTCACAACTGCCAGCAGGGCATCCTCAGTCCCCGCCCTTTCCGAAACCCGTACTGGTGCGGCGAAGCGAGCCCCGCCCCTCATACAGCGAGCCCAGCTTAGCCATCATGAGACGCTCGAGCAACTTCCCCGTTACAGAGAGCAGCGAAATAGGACGATAGGCCTTGCTATCCGTTAGAGGCTTGCCATTCCCTTTCGGCAGAAACCGGATGCTACCCACCTTCCACGAGCGGGGAAAACCCCCGTCCAGGCACTGATTAAAGAGGCCGGCCATAACCTCAGGTGAAACAGCACAGATCTGCCGTAACACCGCAACCTCCACCAAATCAGAACCAGGCGACTTGTTGAGCCGCATCCCTCGACCGCCGCAACAACATCCTCACAAGTGAAGGGCTCAGCATCGCAGGCTACATAGGAGGCATTGGCCACCACCAAGGCCTCTTGGTCAACCGTCCGGCACCCCGGATCCTCCTTCAGGAGAGCATCCAGCAGCATCCCCGCCGACTCCTCCCAGGTCAGCGTAGAAGAGTCCCCGTCGACCAACGTGTACATAATACTGGCCTGGCTCCGTTTCTCCAGAACGACCTTATAAACAAGGCCCCAGGGATCCGAGTTACCCGCCTCCTCCACACACGCCCGCCACGAACGCAGCCTAGCCCGCCTAATGGCCCTATTATACTCATTCCGAGCGTAAGAGCGCGCCTCCCGCAGCCGCCGCGCTACCGCCGGGTCACCCGCCCCGCGCGACCGCCGGAACCGCCTGCCCGCGTAAACAACCCGACGACGCAGCTCGGTCAGGCCCTCATGCCACCAGGGGACCGCTGACGGCCTAGGCTTAGACCGCGGGATCGCGACACTACAAGCCGCCGTCACCGCACGGGTGAAACACTGGGCCGCTTCATCCACGGACCGCGCGTCCAGACCCGAGGGGATCGAACCCAAGCACCCGGGACCCCACACCGACCTAAAGAGGCCCCAGTCCGCCCGCTTAACTGCGAACCGATTGGCGACACCCACCGACGGAGCCACAGCAGGCCGTCGCGCGGCGCCCAGCCGGAACGTTATCGCCCGGTGGTCACTCGCGGCCCAGCACGTCTCCACCAGCCACTCACTCAGCAGGCCGTCAGGACCCCCTGGTCAAGGTGACATCAATGTTCGTTTCCCCGCGGGTCCCGCAAAAGTCGCAACCGGACTCCACAGATTCTCTACCCGCAGCCGGTGCTGGATAAAAAGTCCACCAATGCCGCCCCTATCGTCCAACCGCCCGCTGAACCACAAAGGGCTCTTAGCATTGGCATCGACCCCAATGACAACAGGATGCCCGGCCAGCCTAAGCAGAACAGCATCGAGCTTGGCCAGCACGCTCTCCATAGGCAAACTGGGCTGACAATACGCGGACACCAGGTAAGTCGTAGCCGGACCCCTACTAACCCCGACACAGACCACATGAGAACAGGACAGCGCTGGGAAGGCAATGACATTAAGCGTCGGATTAACGACGACCACGGCCGCCCAAGGCCTCTCATTCCCGGAGGAACCTGTAACGACAGAGGGACAGTTTTTTTTTTTTTTTAGTTCCTACAACAAAGATTTGACAGGTAATCGACCTTTCGGTCATATATTACCAAATCACTTAATTGAGAAGAATGATCCCGAACCCAGATCAGCACAAGTGAATTGTACCAATGTTGAGGTCGGGACCATAATTTAATAGACAAAGCAGATTCCCATATAGGGCTTAAATTTACTATTACTTTAACTTTAAAGGAACTGCACATGGGCATATCAGCAAGTCTTAGTCAGGGTCGCCAGTCGGTCCGTGGACCCGGCGCTCTGTCCCTGTCCCGCCACGTGGAGGCGCTTGCTATGCAGAGGGATCTAGTGGGCCCCCCGGGGGGCTTGCACTCTCATGTGCTTTTGGGCAGGGGGGAAAAGCGTTAAGGTCTCCGGTGAGACCTCTTTGCAAAAACCCTTCCTGCATACTCTGACAATTCTTGCCAGTGTTTTCGTAGCAACGAGGCTGGATCGATCAGCAGTGCGCTTCTCGGGTGGTGGGGAAACCCCACCCCATTCGAACCCCCAGTGAAATATCCCTTCCTCCCCGGACACACCCGCACTTTTCATCCCCGATTTCTACCCGTAGGAGGCGGAAATCTCCAATTCCGAGGTGCATGACCAAATCCATACCCCGTAAAATAGAGAAACTTACCGCCACCAACAATAGACAGTAAAACGGCTTAATTTTAAATTTTCCGCCTTCCAATTTAGTCATCACTCCCCCACTGATCGACTAGGCGGTGGTGGTAATGCCCCACCCCAAACACTCACCAATATTTTCTAGGAAAATAGGAAAACCGTTATGCTACCCTCCCCCTCAAAACCCAATAAACCGCCAAGGATCCGCGAGAGACGCCTCCCCACCGTTCAACCACCCTTCCTTCACCGCCACCTATACTGTAGTGCAGTTCAAAAACTTACGCAGACTCCTTCCGGTTCTGAACATCAAGCATCCCTTGGGTGAGTACCTCACTGTTTTTCTTAAGCGTTTGGTGAATTGCATAATATTTTGACTTTACACTAGACGAAATTAAAATTAATTACGGCATGACTCGCCCGCCCGGTGCAGTGGATAGGTTTGCACTCTGCCCGGGAAATTTAACTTATGACCTCTTTTACTTTAAAAGAAAAGTATATGCAAAAACATTTAATTAGTTTCCGTTCTGGGCCTCGGCCAATTCCTTAGGGTCATACCCCTAAGGGCTGGACCACTTAGGTCAAGCCCTGTCGGGTTTTTGACTCTCGTTGCTCTCCTTAATACCATTTACGAGTTTAATTAATAACCTAACGGCCCAAATCGGTGCCGTCGCGCCGTCTCGATAAGGACGTAGTCACTGCCATTGGAATTTAAACGTTACACTTACACTATACACGCACAATTAAATTTGACCCCCCTACCGAATAGCGGACAGGGGAAACGGGGGGGAAAACCCTCCCCATTCGAACCCCTCAGTGAAATATCCCCTTCCTCCCCGGGCACACCCACACTTTTCATCCCCGATTTCTACCCGAAGGAGGCGGAAATCTCTAATTCTGAGGTGCATGACTAAATTAGGCAAATAGAAATTAATCATCCACCAGCAATAGGCAATAGAAACAGTTAAAAACGGTCCAATTTTTAAACATTTTTCCTGCCCCTTTTAATCGACTTTATCTAGGCGGCGGCGGTTATACCCCACCCCGTATTAGTCACACCAGCTTTAAAAATATAAACAGTAGGAAAACCGTTGCAACCCCCACCCAAAGCCGACAAGGAAATCGCGAGAAGACGGCTCCCCCAACAATCCCCTCAATCCCGCTATCTTTACTGATCTACTCAGACTCCTTCCGGCTCCTGGACATCACACAACCCTCGGGTGAGTACCTCACTGTTTTTCTTAAGCATTTGGTGGATTGAATTTTATTTAACCCTACACTAGACAAATTAATTAATTACGGCATGACTCGCCCGCCTGGTGCAGTGGATAGGTTTGCACACTGCCCGGGAAATTTAACTTATGACCTCTTTTTCTTTAAAAGATAAGTATATGGAAAAAAATTTAACTAGTTTCTGTTCTGGGCCTCGGCCAATTCCTTAGGGTCATACCCCTAAGGGCTGGACCACTTAGGTCAAGCCCTGTCGGGTTTTGACTCCCGTTGCTCTCTTTAATACCATTTACGAATTTAATTAATAAATAACCTAACGGCCCAATCGGTGCCGTCGCGCCGTCTCGATAAGGACGCAGTCATTGCCATTGGAATTTAAACGTACACTATACACACACTAATCATCCCAATTTAATTTCGACTCCCCTACCAAATTGCGGACAGGAAAACAGCGGGGAAAAACCCTACTTCCTTTCAAATCCCTCAGTGAAATCTACCCTAACACACCTGCACTTTATCCCTTATTTATACTCATAGGAGGCGGAAATCTCAAACTCTGAGGTGCATGACCAAATTCATACCCCATACAGATTAGAAAATTTCCCTTAGAATTGCGAACAATACTACGGCTTTACGGGGAAGGTTTATGACTGCGGCGTTAGTCAAACAGTCGGTACCTTTGGCGGTCCTAGTCTTAGTCTTGCGGATAATGTTTAGGACTTGACATCTGTCATGCATTGTCTTCCTTATCTTAGGCCGGGTCCCCACCCCAAATCAGTCACCTTTGTACTTTCCAGTAAAATGTAACCAATAGGAAACCGCTATACTCCCCCTCAACCACCAAGGAATCGCGAGAGGACGCGCCCCCAGTCATCCCACCACCCTCCCATTACCTACACTGTCGCACAGTCAGAAAAATTTTACGCAGACTCCCTCCTGCTCCTGAACATCACGCATCCCTTGGGTGAGTACCTCACTGTTTTTCTTAAGCATTTGGTGAATTGAATTTTATTTTTAACTTTACACTAAACAAAATTAATTACGGCATGACTCGTCCGCCTGGTGCAGTGGATAGGTTTGCACTCTGCCCGGGAACTTAACTTATTACCTAAAAGTATACGTAAATACATTCGATTAGTTTCCGTTCTGGGCCTCGGCCAATTCCTTAGGGACATACCCCTAAGGGCTGGACCACTTAGGTCAAGCCCTGTCGGGTTTTGACTCTCGTTGCTCTCTTTAACGCTATCTACGAGTTTAATTAATAACCTGACGGCCCAAATCGGTGCCGTCGCGCCGTCTCGATAAGGATGTAGTCACTGCCATTGGAATTTAAACATCACATTTACACTATACACGCGCAATTAAATTTGACTCCCCTACCAAATAGCGGACAGGAAAACAGGGGGAAACCCTACTTCCTTTCAAATCCACTCAGTGAAATCTCCCTAACACACCGCACTTTTCATCCCCGATTTCTACCCGTAGGAGGCGGAAATCTCCAATTCCGAGGTGCATAGCCAAATTCAATTCTCCACAAGATTGGTCCTTTGCACTTTTCGCTAGGACCAATAGTTTAGCCAGAAATCATAACCTGTCGTAAACCTTCTCAGAAACTTGGAATCTTCCATTCCGCGCTCTGTAAAATAGCCAATAATAATCTTTAATAACTGCACCCGGACTTGGAACCTCCCCTCCTTTTTTTTTTTCTTTTCTTTCTTTTCTTTCCTCCTCCCGCTCTTAACCTCCCCTTTATGTCAACCAACAACCAGACAACATATATATATGGCGACAACTCGGCTTCTACATGGTACATGGTGCTGGCGCCTTTGGTGTGTAGTGTCGTCTAGGTCCCCCCCCATTATTGAGGACGGACGTTCTCGGCACAAAGCATCCTCTGGGCCCCCCGCGATGGCAAGCGCACGTGATAGGTGCCTACGGCGTCGGAGACGTAGGAGCCCCGAGAGCTCTCACCTCACAAGTGAGAAGGCGTAGGGGACTGGAGTCCCACCGGGGTTTGAGAATTTCACCCCATTGTGGACATCTGTCTTCGCGTGGAGGGAACTCCACGACTTCAGGTGGGCATGCCCCGAAGATTCAGAGCCTTCACGTGTAGGGATCAAACTACTATGGAAGTGAAACAAATAACCAAAACCAAAACCAATGCAGTCGACTCAGGGGATGGAGCTCCCCCTGTTATGGACCCATCGCAGCTCCACTCCTCAAACAACCCGGAGAACTCGCAGGACAGCACAAGGAAACGCCTTTCCACTAAGCGCCCTTCCTCCGGCTCCAGAGCTGCCTTGTCGGCCCTATCCCAAATTAGGGAAGAAGACGAACAAGACCCACCCGCAGCCCATGACCCCCCCCCCCGTCCTTCCCCACAGGCCATTGCGAAGCTTGATTTCTCTGCGGTCCCAGACTTCATTGCAAAGCAAGGAAGTCTGGTGGAGACAATCATTAGCGCGCCCAAGACCAGATGGCCAAAAACCGAATCGGCGGCCGTCCGAGAGGCTCTTAAGGTCATGACAACTTATATCATGACCTGTGAGCAAAACAAGTCAACTCTCCAGAGCAGGCTGGACGCCCTGGAAAAAGAGGTCTCTAGCCCATCCGTCCCAGTTCCTAATCCTCCTCCCTCTACCGTTTCCCCACCAGTTCCCATCTCCAATCCCACGACTCCCACTGTCCAACCTCCGAAACCCAAGACCAGACCCACACCTAGAACCAGGCCTAAATCCAAGACTACTTCCACCCAAACTCCTACTTCCCTCCCTATCGCCTCATCATCCTCTTCCTCCTCCTCTTCACCTCCTACCCCACCACCGCACCCCAAGTCCAAATCCACCTTTACCCAAACCCCCATCACCTCCGCCGCTCCCCCCTCCCGATCCCCCCTCCATCTCTCCTTCGGCCGCAGCCAGCACGTATGCAGCAGCCGTCAAGAAATGCTCAGTGGCCACTCCCGCCACCCCTCTCCCCTCTTCCTCTTCCTCTCCCCCGTCGCCTCCTTTGGCCACTCCCCCCAAGGAAAAACGACCCGTTATCATCATCCGCCCCACGGACAAAGCCTGGGGGGTTGATAAGACACAGGCGAGTCTTAAAAAGGCCATTCCGGAGGTCATGAGAACCGTTAGGATCCATGCCCTCCGGACACTTAAGAATGGGGCGATCCTACTGGAGGCAGACAAGCTTGCCGACCTACAAAGGATCGCCTCTTGTTCACAGGAACTCGCTGCAGTGGGTCTAACGGCCTATCTTCCAGCGGAACCCGGAGCAAGGTTGATCATCTTTGGTGTCCCTAGGATCCTTTCCAACGACCAGATTTTGGCGTCCCTGCGGAGCAAGAATCTGGATCGTACATTGGACTCCGCCAAGATTTCGGTTCGGGCCAAAATCAAGCAGGGGAATGACTTAAACAACATAGTCATTGAGGTCCCCTTCCAGCTGAGGCAGGCACTCTTGAGGATGGGTCGGGTGTACCTCGGCCTGTCCTCTCACGTGGTCAAAGACAGCTGCACCTTGCGGCGGTGCTACAAATGCCAACTGTATGGCCACATCGCCGCTCGTTGCACTGCCGAAACAGAGACATGCGGTCTCTGCGCTGAGCAGCATGCCACCAGGGATTGCCCCAAACCAAATGGAGTCCCTGTATGTGCCACCTGTGTTCAGCGGAAGGAACCCGCCGACCACAGGACAGGCAGCTCGGTGTGCCCATATAGGAGGAAGATCGAGGCCGCGTACTCTGCCAAACTGAAGAAATTGGACGAGAAAAACCAGTCAAGTCCAATGTCCGGTAAGGCCGAGAAATCGGCAGACTACCCCCCCTTAGGCACCCCCAAAACTATAATATTGCAGCCGGTCAACAAACTGTGGGATCCGGCTAAAACAAGGGAGGTGCTGGGACGGACGCTGCCCTCCCTCATTGAGAAGGGGCAGTTTCTGTCTTCCAGAAACCTCAAGGACGGTAAGGTTGTCCTCCGCACCAGTAGCGGGACCGCCCAAACTCTACAGGAATCCCGAGAACTTGTAGCGGCAGGGATCGCTGCAACAACTCGGAGACTCTAAACCAAGGCTGATCATCCTTGGACTTCCCAAGGAAATCCAGGATGAAGAAATCCTGTCCGACCTCAGAGCGGAAAGAACATAGGCGCAGCGGATCACTCCAAGGTAATATCGCGCCTGCGCGATCGCAACACACATAACGATGTTGTGATCGAAGTAAGCGCGGCGGCACGGAAACGCCTCCTCCAGGCAGGACGGGTCTATATTGGCCTGTCCTCACACAAGGTAAGCGACTTTTTAAGGACCATACGTTGCTTTAAATGTCAACAGTATGGCCACACGACTCGTACGTGTAGCCGCATTAAAGATGTATGCTCCCACTGCGCGAAAACGGGGCACAAATGGTCGGATTGCCCCCTCAAAGAGGCAAAGCCAGTATGCGGGACATGCGTACCACGCGGTCTCCCCTCCGGCCATCGGACTGGCGATAAATCATGCCCGGAGAGAGTCCGGGCGGAGGCCGCATACGCTCGGCTGATCAGGAGTCGTTTTCATGAGGAACCTTAGGATTCTCCAACTTAATTGCGGGAGGGCCGCAGCTTCCACTGCGGACGCCTACAGGATTTCCTCCTCTAAAAATCGATATTGTCCTCCTGCAGGAACCTTATGAGAGGTTCGGTCGGGTCAGGGTTTTCAGCAGTCTCGGTTATTTACGGGCGGAGCCCTTCAGAAAAGTCGTGGGCGGCCGTTGCGGTCATCAACCCCGAACTTGATGTGGTGGCTTTCCCGTCCTTTTCTACATCACACGTTGTTTGCGCCGGTGTCAGTCTAGGGAATGACATGTTATATTTATTTGTCTATTGCCAGCCCAGCCTCCCTATGATGGGGATCCTGGCACAGTTAGATACCGTTCTCACTCGCCTCAGGGGCAAGGCTATAGTTATAGGTATTGATTCCAACGCCAAAAGCCCTCTGTGGCACAGTGATAGGCTGGACGATAGAGGAGAGATGCTGACTGAATTTATCATTCAGCACCGTCTCTCCACCGAAAATATCCCCACTTCGGTATCAACTTTCGCTGGTCCCTCTGGGGAATCCAACATCGATTTGACCCTCTCTACTGGGGGCGCATAGGTTAATAAGCAATTGGGAGGTGGAGAAATATTGGTCAACTAGTGACCACCGTGCAATCACGTTTGGTGTTAGTGGCCCTCGTCGCCAATCGGCGACCTCACATATCCCCTCTCCGACGATTCGCGGTCAAGCGCGCGAATTGGGACCTGTTCAATTCCTCATGGGAAAGGACACTCCCTGAACTTGTTTTCCTGACCCTTAGAATCAGACGAAGTTGAAGAGACAGCCCTCGGCTTCACCAAGGCTGTAATAGACGCATGTGAGGATGCTATCCCTAGATCTCGAACTCGACCATTAACCGTCCCTTGGTGGAATAATGAACTCAGTGAACTCCGTCGCCGCTCCATAAGAGCAGAGCGAAGATACACTCGCGCTAAAAGAACAGGCAATAGAGAGGTTGTTGAGCTCCTGGGGAGGGCAAGGTCTGCGGCCAAAAACGAGTACAATCGGGCCATACGGACTGCTAAATTGCAAACATGGAAAGCATATGTCGAGACAGTAGGTGATTCCAACCCCTGGGGTCTGGTTTACAGACTGGTACTTGACAGACGCAGTCAGGCCGGTGTAATGTGCTCGTTGGTGGACGGGGACTCGACCACCCTGACCTGGAGTGAAACCGCCTCTAAATTCCTGGCCTTATTCTTAAAACAAGATCCTGGAGTTCTCACGGAGACACAACGAGCCCTGGTTGAGGGTAACGCATCGTACTCGGCCGCGGATGCGGAGCCGTTTATGCCCGACGACGTCACCGCGGTGGTTCAGGGTCTAAACTTAATAAGTCCCCAGGGATCGACTGCGTGGAGGTCGCCGTGCTGAGACGGATCTGTAACGTCTCGCCCGAGGTGTTGGCTGACCTTTACAACCTGTGCCTGTCAACCGGAGTTTTCCCGCGACCTTGGAAAATTGGGTTATTGAGATTCCTCCCAAAAGGGAATGGAAAGCCGCTAACTGACTATAAGGCCTATCGACCTATCTCGCTTCTTTCCAACTTAGGAAAGACGCTTGAGAAACTAATGCTCGATAGGCTAAGTTCACTTTACGATAAAGCGGGGCTAGCATCGCCACATCAATTCGGATTTAGAAAGGGCGTGGCACTGGGCCCTTCTGGCCGTCGTCAGTTCTGCGTCCCTTCCAACTAAATATGTTTCCGTCATTTTTATTGACATTGAGGAGGCCTTCGACTCGTTGTGGTGGCCGAACATTTTAGGTCGCTTAAGGCTGGCTGCTTGTCCAGGAAATTTATACCGGCTTGTTCAGTCCTATCTATCTGACCGGAAGGTTGTGATCCAGGGGACTGATATGAGTGTCGAAGGGGATATGAAGATGGGTTGCCCCAAGGCTCTGTCCTGGGACCGTTCTTTTGGAACATTGTCCTGGACTCTTATCTCGAAGTATCCGATCCAGATGTCTACCGGAAAGTTGCATATGCCGATGACATTGCACTAATCATCTCCGGTCAAAGTAGGTCAGATTTAGAGAGTAAAATCTCGAGCGCGCTACGGCGCTTGGCTGACTGGGCCTCTGGCGCCAAACTTCGCATCTCTGTGCGAAAACGTGTGCCATGCTCATCCGAGGCAACCTGGGTGGCCGTCCACCCTGCGTCAGGGTGTTGGGGAATTCGCTTCGTTGGTGCGGCCGCGTTAAGTACCTAGGCGTCATCCTCGATAGCTCTCTCACATTCGTTCAGCACGTACGAGAAATCCGTGCGAAGATCAAAATGGTGGCCGGAAAGCTGGCTCGAGTAGCCAGAAAGACTTGGGGCTAAAGGGTCGCACGATGCGGACCTTGTACAAAGGTGTCTGCGTCGCGATTGCGGCCTATGGCTCCACGGTCTGGGCTCACCAGCTCCAGCACACCGTAATCAAGCGGCACCTTCTTGCCACGCAAAGGAGCTTTCTGCTCCTAGCAACAGCCGCTTGTCGCACGGTTAGTACTGACGCTTTACAGGTCCTCACGGGTGCCCACCCCTCGACCTGGAAATCGCGCTAAGGGTGTTGAGAAGGGCTGTCAGGATTGGCAAACCCTTATCCCTCCTGAACCTTTCCGTCCCTTGCATAGACTCCAGTCATACTGGAGATACACGCATGTTCCTCATGAAGGCGGCTCTCAAACAGGTCAAGGAAGACCTGTCTAAAATCTGGGATGAGCGCTGGACAACGGCGGCCAATGGCAGTGTCACCCGGCGCTACATTCCAAAAGGTTCTTCCTTTTTGAACATTTCTCCCCCCGATTGGGGCATGCACTTATTATTTCTTGTTACAGGTCACGGTTCTATGAACCACCACCTGTACAGGTTCGGATTAGCCGACAGTCCAGATTGTCCTTGCGGTGGCGCCGAGAATTGGGAGCATCTCCTGGTGGACTGCAACCTATACGACGCTGAGAGGAAGGACTTAATTAGCAAAACGGGCAGTGCACTACTTATCGATCCAGCCTCGTTGCTACGAAAACACTGGCAAGAATTGTCAGAGTATGCAGGAAGGGTTTTTGCAAAGAGGTCTCACCGGAGACCTTAACGCTTTTCCCCCCTGCCCAAAAGCACATGAGAGTGCAAGCCCCCCGGGGGGCCCACTAGATCCCTCTGCATAGCAAGCGCCTCCACGTGGCGGGACAGGACAGAGCGCCGGGTCCACGGACCGACTGGTGACCCTGACTAAGACTTGCTGATATGCCCATGTGCAGTTCCTTTAAAGTTAAAGTAATATTTAATTTAAGCCCTATATGGGAATCTGTTTTGTCTATTAAATTATGGTCCCGACCTCAACATTGGTACAATTCACTTGTGCTGATCTGGGTTCGGGATCATTCTTTCAATTAAGTGATTTGGTAATATATGACCGAAAGGTCGGGAGTAACTATGACTCTCTTAAGGTAGCCAAATGCCTCGTCATCTAATTAGTGACGCGCATGAATGGATTAACGAGATCCCCTCTGTCCCTATCTACTGAGACTCCTTCCGGTTCCCGATCATCAAGCATCCCTCGGGTGAGTACCTCGCTGTTTTTCTTAAGCATTTGGTGAATTGCATAATATTTTGACTTTACACTAAACACAATTAAAATTAATTACGGCATGACTCGCCCGCCCGGTGCAGCGGATAGGTTTGCACTCTGCCCGGGAAAAATTTAACTTATATACAAAACGTTTAATTAGTTTCAGTTCTGGGCCTCGGCCAATTCCCTAGGGTCATACCCCTAAGGGCTGGACCACTTAGGTCAAGCCCTGTCGGGTTTTGACTCTCGACGAGTTTAATTAATAACCTCACGGCCCAAATCGGTGCCGTCGCGCCGTCCCGATAAGGACGTAGTCATTGCCATTAGAAATTTAAACTTACACTATACACACACAATTAAATTTAAATTTTACTCCCCTACCGAATAGCGGACAGGAAAACGGGGGGGGAAAACCCCACCCCCATTCGAATCCCTCAGTAAAATATCCCCTTCCTCCCCGGACACACCCGCAATCTTAACCCCGATTTCCACCCGAACGAGGCGGAAATCTCTAATTCTGAGGCGCATGACCGAATTCATACCCGTAAAATATAGAAATTTACCGCCACAAGCAATAGACAGTAATAACGGCTCGATTTGAAATTTTCCCGCCTTTCAATCAAACCGGGTGGTGGCGGCAATGCCCCACCCTAACACTCTTAACACTTTCTGAGAAATAGGAAAAACGTTACGCTACCCCTCCCCACCCAATAAACCGCCAAAGAACCGCGAGACGAAGCCTCCCCCACCGTTCATCCCCCTTCTACCCTCCCACCCATACTGTAGTGCAGTTCAAAAATTTGCGCAGACTCCTTCCGGTTCCCGATCATCAAGCATCCCTTGGGTGAGTACCTCGCTGTTTTTCTTAAGCATTTGGTGAATTGCATAATATTTTGACTTTACACTAAACAAAATTAAAATTAATTACGGCATGACTCGCCCGCCCGGTGCAGCGGATAGGTTTGCACTCTGCCCGGGAAAAATTTAACTTATATACAAAACGTTTAATTAATTTCAGTTCTGGGCCTCGGCCAATTCCCTAGGGTCATACCCTAAGGGCTGGACCACTTAGGTCAAGCCCTGTCGGGTTTGACTCTCGTTGTTCTCTTAATACCAATTACGACGAGTTTAATTAATAACCTCACGGCCCAAATCGGTGCCGTCGCGCTGTCCCGATAAGGACGTAGTCATTGCCATTAGAAATTTAAACTTACACTATACACACACAATTAAATTTAAATGTTACTACCCTACCGAATAGCGGACTCAAAAGCTGACGCTGAGTATGACATCGTAAGTGTTTGGTTTTTGTTTTGCCATCCGATGTCGCAATTCTTTCTTGGTGTTGTACTGTTGGCGGTGTGCTTACGGCGCTGTGATGTTCCGTAGCAGCTGATTCCGCCTCTGTATCAAGGGATGAGGGGGATGAAGGCTGGGGAGGTGATGGGGAAGGATATAGGGGAGGAAGGGAAGAAGTAGATGTCGAGATTGATTTCAGGGTTGGTTTGGATAATGGCTCGGGCTGGTTGTTGTGGTTCAGCTGCGCCTCCAATGCCCGAAGCCTTTCAAGGAGCTCCGCCCTTTCTTTCGCCATATCTTTGGCGCAGTCGGCCATAAATTGCATGGCCGCACGAACCTGGGAGGACTCGTATTTGGGCCATCTCGTTCTTGGTTGATTCAGCATGTCTTCTACAGCCTCTGTTCGAGAGGCGATTTCCTCCGTTATTTTGGAGAGATCCCAGACGGTCTGGGTGGCCATTGATTTTGTTGTCGCTGGAATCGGTGTCGTCCCAATGTCCTCTTTCTTGCTTAGTGCCAGGGCGGAAGCCCCAGCACGGGCGCCGGGCAATGAACTCTTCTTGACGTTAGTGTTGATGGGAGTCTTCTGGACCGTTGTTTTGTCCACAGGGGAAATAGATTTCCTTCCTTCAGAGGAGCTCCCTTTCGTTGTTGTGTTTGTCTGCGCTTTTGTTGTTGTCGCTGTTTTGTCGTTGCTGTTGTTGCTGCTGCTGTAGTTGTTGTAGTAGCGGCTGTTGTTGTTGTCGTCGTTGTTGTTGTTGTTTTGTTTTAGTGAAATTCATGTTTGGGTTTGATCCCTAACACGTGAAGGCTCTAAATCTTCGGGGCATGCCCACTTGAAGCCGTGGAGTTCCCTCCACGCGAAGACAGATGTCCACAATGGGGTGAAATTCTCAAACCCCGGCGGGACTCCAGTCCCCTACGCCTTCTCACTTGTGAGGTGAGAGCTCCTACGTCTCCGACGCCGTCTATCACGTGCGCTTGCCATCGCGGGGCCCAGAGGATGCTTTGTGCCGAGAACGTCCGTCCTCAATGGGGGGACATAGACGACACTACACACCAAGGCGCCAGCAGCATGTACCAGGTGGAAGCCGAGTTGTCGCCGAATGTATGGCGAAAGAAAGGACGGAGCTCCTTGAAAGGCTTCGGGCATTGGAGGAGCAGCTGAACCACAACAACCAGCCCGTGCCATTATCCAAACCAATCCTGAAAACGATCTCGACATCTACTTCTTCCCTTCCTCCCTCTCACCTTCCCCATCACCTCCCCGCCTTCATCCCCTCATCCCTTGACACAGAGGCGGAATCAGCTGCTACGGAACATCACAGCGCCGTAAGCACACCGCCAACAGTTCAACACCGAGAAAGAATTGCGACATCGGATGGCAAAACAAAACCAAACACTTACGATGTCATACTCAGCGTCAGCTTTTGAGTCCGCTATTCGGTAGGGTAGTAAAATTTAAATTTAATTGTGTGTGTATAGTGTAAGTTTAAATTTCTAATGGCAATGACTACGTCCTTATCGGGACAGCGCGACGGCACCGATTTGGGCCGTGAGGTTATTAATTAAACTCGTCGTAATTGGTATTAAGAGAACAACGAGAGTCAAAACCCGACAGGGCTTGACCTAAGTGGTCCAGCCCTTAGGGGTATGACCCTAGGGAATTGGCCGAGGCCCAGAACTGAAATTAATTAAACGTTTTGTATATAAGTTAAATTTTTCCCGGGCAGAGTGCAAACCTATCCGCTGCACCGGGCGGGCGAGTCATGCCGTAATTAATTTTAATTTTGTTTAGTGTAAAGTCAAAATATTATGCAATTCACCAAATGCTTAAGAAAAACAGCGAGGTACTCACCCAAGGGATGCTTGATGATCGGGAACCGGAAGGAGTCTGCGCAAATTTTTGAACTGCACTACAGTATGGGTGGGAGGGTATGAAGGGGGATGAACGGTGGGGGAGGCTTCGTCTCGCGGTTCTTTGGCGGTTTATTGGGTGGGAGGGGTAGCGTAACGTTTTCCTATTTCTCAGAAAGTGTTAAGAGTGTTAGGGGTGGGGCATTGCCGCCACCACCCGGTTTGATTGAAAGGCGGGAAAATTTCAAATCGAGCCGTTATTACTGTCTATTGCTTGTGGCGGTAAATTTCTATATTTTACGGGTATGAATTCGGTCATGCGCCTCAGAATTAGAGATTTCCGCCTCGTTCGGGTGGAAATCGGGGGTTAAGATTGCGGGTGTGTCCGGGGAGGAAGGGGATATTTTACTGAGGGATTCGAATGGGGGTGGGGTTTTCCCCCCCCGTTTTCCTGTCCGCTATTCGGTAGGGGAGTAAAATTTAAATTTAATTGTGTGTGTATAGTGTAAGTTTAAATTTCTAATGGCAATGACTACGTCCTTATCGGGACGGCGCGACGGCACCGATTTGGGCCGTGAGGTTATTAATTAAACTCGTCGTAATTGGTATTAAGAGAACAACGAGAGTCAAAACCCGACAGGGCTTGACCTAAGTGGTCCAGCCCTTAGGGTATGACCCTAGGGAATTGGCCGAGGCCCAGAACTGAAATTAATTAAACGTTTTGTATATAAGTTAAATTTTTCCCGGGCAGAGTGCAAACCTATCCGCTGCACCGGGCGGGCGAGTCATGCCGTAATTAATTTTAATTTTGTTTAGTGTAAAGTCAAAATATTATGCAATTCACCAAATGCTTAAGAAAAACAGCGAGGTACTCACCCAAGGGATGCTTGATGATCGGGAACCGGAAGGAGTCTGCGCAAATTTTTGAACTGCACTACAGTATGGGTGGGAGGGTAGGAAGGGGGGATGAACGGTGGGGGAGGCTTCGTCTCGCGGTTCTTTGGCGGTTTATTGGGTGGGAGGGTAGCGTAACGTTTTCCTATTTCTCAGAAAGTGTTAAGAGTGTTAGGGGTGGGGCATTGCCGCCACCACCCGGTTTGATTGAAAGGCAGGAAAATTTCAAATCGAGCCGTTATTACTGTCTATTGCTTGTGGCGGTAAATTTCTATATTTTACGGGTATGAATTCGGTCATGCGCCTCAGAATTAGAGATTTCCGCCTCGTTCAGGTGGAAATCGGGGGTTAAGATTGCGGTGTGTCCGGGGAGGAAGGGATATTTTACTGAGGGATTCGAATGGGGTGGGTTTCCCCACCGTTTTCCTGTCCGCTATTCGGTAGGGTAGTAAAATTTAAATTTAATTGTGTGTGTATAGTGTAAGTTTAAATTTCTAATGGCAATGACTACGTCCTTATCGGGACAGCGCGACGGCACCGATTTGGGCCGTGAGGTTATTAATTAAACTCGTCGTAATTGGTATTAAGAGAACAACGAGAGTCAAAACCCGACAGGGCTTGACCTAAGTGGTCCAGCCCTTAGGGGTATGACCCTAGGGAATTGGCCGAGGCCCAGAACTGAAATTAATTAAACGTTTTGTATATAAGTTAAATTTTTCCCGGGCAGAGTGCAAACCTATCCGCTGCACCGGGCGGGCGAGTCATGCCGTAATTAATTTTAATTTTGTTTAGTGTAAAGTCAAAATATTATGCAATTCACCAAATGCTTAAGAAAAACAGCGAGGTACTCACCCAAGGGATGCTTGATGATCGGGAACCGGAAGGAGTCTGCGCAAATTTTTGAACTGCACTACAGTATGGGTGGGAGGGTATGAAGGGGGGATGAACGGTGGGGAGGCTTCGTCTCGCGGTTCTTTGGCGGTTTATTGGGTGGGGAGGGTAGCGTAACGTTTTTCCTATTTCTCAGAAAGTGTTAAGAGTGTTAGGGTGGGGCATTGCCGCCACCACCCGGTTTGATTGAAAGGCGGGAAAATTTCAAATCGAGCCGTTATTACTGTCTATTGCTTGTGGCGGTAAATTTCTATATTTTACGGGTATGAATTCGGTCATGCGCCTCAGAATTAGAGATTTCCGCCTCGTTCGGGTGGAAATCAGGGGTTAAGATTGCGGGTGTGTCCGGGAGGAAGGGATATTTTACTGAGGGATTCGAATGGTGGTGGGTTTCCCCACCGTTTTCCTGTCCGCTATTCGGTAGGGTAGTAAAATTTAAATTTAATTGTGTGTGTATAGTGTAAGTTTAAATTTCTAATGGCAATGACTACGTCCTTATCGGGACAGCGCGACGGCACCGATTTGGGCCGTGAGGTTATTAATTAAACTCGTCGTAATTGGTATTAAGAGAACAACGAGAGTCAAAACCCGACAGGGCTTGACCTAAGTGGTCCAGCCCTTAGGGGTATGACCCTAGGGAATTGGCCGAGGCCCAGAACTGAAATTAATTAAACGTTTTGTATATAAGTTAAATTTTTCCCGGGCAGAGTGCAAACCTATCCGCTGCACCGGGCGGGCGAGTCATGCCGTAATTAATTTTAATTTTGTTTAGTGTAAAGTCAAAATATTATGCAATTCACCAAATGCTTAAGAAAAACAGCGAGGTACTCACCCAAGGGATGCTTGATGATCGGGAACCGGAAGGAGTCTGCGCAAATTTTTGAACTGCACTACAGTATGGGTGGGAGGGTATGAAGGGGATGAACGGTGGGGGAGGCTTCGTCTCGCGGTTCTTTGGCGGTTTATTGGGTGGGGAGGGTAGCGTAACGTTTTCCTATTTCTCAGAAAGTGTTAAGAGTGTTAGGGGTGGGGCATTGCCGCCACCACCCGGTTTGATTGAAAGGCGGAAAATTTCAAATCGAGCCGTTATTACTGTCTATTGCTTGTGGCGGTAAATTTCTATATTTTACGGGTATGAATTCGGTCATGCGCCTCAGAATTAGAGATTTCCGCCTCGTTCAGTGGAAATCGGGGGTTAAGATTGCGGGTGTGTCCGGGGAGGAAGGGATATTTTACTGAGGGATTCGAATGGTGGGGTTTCCCCACACCGTTTTCCTGTCCGCTATTCGGTAGGGTAGTAAAATTTAAATTTAAGTGTGTATAGTGTAAGTTTAAATTTCTAATGGCAATGACTACGTCCTTATCGGGACAGCGCGACGGCACCGATTTGGGCCGTGAGGTTATTAATTAAACTCGTCGTAATTGGTATTAAGAGAACAACGAGAGTCAAAACCCGACAGGGCTTGACCTAAGTGGTCCAGCCCTTAGGGGTATGACCCTAAATTGGCCGAGGCCCAGAACTGAAATTAATTAAACGTTTTGTATATAAGTTAAATTTTCCCGGGCAGAGTGCAAACCTATCCGCTGCACCGGGCGGGCGAGTCATGCCGTAATTAATTTTAATTTTGTTTAGTGTAAAGTCAAAATATTATGCAATTCACCAAATGCTTAAGAAAAACAGCGAGGTACTCACCCAAGGGATGCTTGATGATCGGGAACCGGAAGGAGTCTGCGCAAATTTTTGAACTGCACTACAGTATGGGTGGGAGGGTATGAAGGGGATGAACGGTGGGGAGGCTTCGTCTCGCGGTTCTTTGGCGGTTTATTGGGTGGGGAGGGTAGCGTAACGTTTTCCTATTTCTCAGAAAGTGTTAAGAGTGTTAGGGGTGGGGCATTGCCGCCACCAGATTGAAAGGCGGGAAAATTTCAAATCGAGCCGTTATTACTGTCTATTGCTTGTGGCGGTAAATTTCTATATTTTACGGGTATGAATTCGGTCATGCGCCTCAGAATTAGAGATTTCCGCCTCGTTCGGGTGGAAATCGGGGGTTAAGATTGCGGTGTGTCCGGGAGGAAGGGATATTTTACTGAGGGATTCGAATGGGGTGGGGTTCCCCCACCGTTTTCCTGTCCGCTATTCGGTAGGGTAGTAAAATTTAAATTTAATTGTGTGTGTATAGTGTAAGTTTAAATTTCTAATGGCAATGACTACGTCCTTATCGGGACAGCGCGACGGCACCGATTTGGGCCGTGAGGTTATTAATTAAACTCGTCGTAATTGGTATTAAGAGAACAACGAGAGTCAAAACCCGACAGGGCTTGACCTAAGTGGTCCAGCCCTTAGGGTATGACCCTAGAATTGGCCGAGGCCCAGAACTGAAATTAATTAAACGTTTTGTATATAAGTTAAATTTTTCCCGGGCAGAGTGCAAACCTATCCGCTGCACCGGGCGGGCGAGTCATGCCGTAATTAATTTTAATTTTGTTTAGTGTAAAGTCAAAATATTATGCAATTCACCAAATGCTTAAGAAAAACAGCGAGGTACTCACCCAAGGGATGCTTGATGATCGGGAACCGGAAGGAGTCTGCGCAAATTTTTGAACTGCACTACAGTATGGGTGGGAGGGTGGGGATGAACGGTGGGGGAGGCTTCGTCTCGCGGTTCTTTGGCGGTTTATTGGGTGGGGAGGGTAGCGTAACGTTTTCCTATTTCTCAGAAAGTGTTAAGAGTGTTAGGGTGGGGCATTGCCGCCACCACCCGGTTTGATTGAAAGGCGGAAAATTTCAAATCGAGCCGTTATTACTGTCTATTGCTTGTGGCGGTAAATTTCTATATTTTACGGGTATGAATTCGGTCATGCGCCTCAGAATTAGAGATTTCCGCCTCGTTCGGAGTGGAAATCGGGGTTAAGATTGCGGTGTGTCCGGGAGGAAGGGATATTTTACTGAGGGATTCGAATGGTGGTGGTTTCCCCACCGTTTTCCTGTCCGCTATTCGGTAGGGTAGTAAAATTTAAATTTAATTGTGTGTGTATAGTGTAAGTTTAAATTTCTAATGGCAATGACTACGTCCTTATCGGGACAGCGCGACGGCACCGATTTGGGCCGTGAGGTTATTAATTAAACTCGTCGTAATTGGTATTAAGAGAACAACGAGAGTCAAAACCCGACAGGGCTTGACCTAAGTGGTCCAGCCCTTAGGGGTATGACCCTAGGAATTGGCCGAGGCCCAGAACTGAAATTAATTAAACGTTTTGTATATAAGTTAAATTTTTCCCGGGCAGAGTGCAAACCTATCCGCTGCACCGGGCGGGCGAGTCATGCCGTAATTAATTTTAATTTTGTTTAGTGTAAAGTCAAAATATTATGCAATTCACCAAATGCTTAAGAAAAACAGCGAGGTACTCACCCAAGGGATGCTTGATGATCGGGAACCGGAAGGAGTCTGCGCAAATTTTTGAACTGCACTACAGTATGGGTGGGAGGGTATGAAGGGGGATGAACGGTGGGGGAGGCTTCGTCTCGCGGTTCTTTGGCGGTTTATTGGGTGGGGAGGGGTAGCGTAACGTTTTTCCTATTTCTCAGAAAGTGTTAAGAGTGTTAGGGGTGGGGCATTGCCGCCACCACCCGGTTTGATTGAAAGGCAGGAAAATTTCAAATCGAGCCGTTATTACTGTCTATTGCTTGTGGCGGTAAATTTCTATATTTTACGGGTATGAATTCGGTCATGCGCCTCAGAATTAGAGATTTCCGCCTCGTTCGGTGGAAATCGGGGTTAAGATTGCGGGTGTGTCCGGGGAGGAAGGGATATTTTACTGAGGGATTCGAATGGGGTGGAGTTTCCCCCACCGTTTTCCTGTCCGCTATTCGGTAGGGTAGTAAAATTTAAATTTAATTGTGTGTGTATAGTGTAAGTTTAAATTTCTAATGGCAATGACTACGTCCTTATCGGGACAGCGCGACGGCACCGATTTGGGCCGTGAGGTTATTAATTAAACTCGTCGTAATTGGTATTAAGAGAACAACGAGAGTCAAAACCCGACAGGGCTTGACCTAAGTGGTCCAGCCCTTAGGGGTATGACCCTAGGGAATTGGCCGAGGCCCAGAACTGAAATTAATTAAACGTTTTGTATATAAGTTAAATTTTTCCCGGGCAGAGTGCAAACCTATCCGCTGCACCGGGCGGGCGAGTCATGCCGTAATTAATTTTAATTTTGTTTAGTGTAAAGTCAAAATATTATGCAATTCACCAAATGCTTAAGAAAAACAGCGAGGTACTCACCCAAGGGATGCTTGATGATCGGGAACCGGAAGGAGTCTGCGCAAATTTTTGAACTGCACTACAGTATGGGTGGGAGGGTATGAAGGGGGATGAACGGTGGGGGAGGCTTCGTCTCGCGGTTCTTTGGCGGTTTATTGGGTGGGGAGGGGTAGCGTAACGTTTTTCCTATTTCTCACGGCACCGATTTGGGCCGTTAGGTTATTAATTAAACTCGTAAATGGAAAGCAACGAGAGTCATAACCCGACAGGGCTTGACCTAAGTGGACCAGCCCTAAGGGGTATGACCCTAAAGAATTGGCCGAGGCCCAGAACGGAAACTAATTAAATGTTTTGTGTATATTTTCCATTGAACTAAAAGAGGTCATAAGTTAAATTTTTCCCGGGCAGTGTGCAAACCTATCCACTGCACCAGGCGGGCGAGTCATGCCGTAATTAATTAATTAATTAATTTGTCAAGTGTAGGGTTAAATAAAATTCAATCCACCAAATGCTTAAGAAAAACAGAGAGGTACTCACCCGAGGGTTGTGTGTTGTACGGGAGCTGGAAGGAGTCTGCGTTGATGAGTAAGTCGGTTTCAATATGACTTTATTGATTGCGAGATGGACGTCCGTTTTAGTAGTCCCAATTTTACGTTTTAACCAGTAAGAACTGAACAATCCAGACGAACAAGTTGGGGATGTACGATCGTACACCGAACGATCCGATCCGTACGCGTACTTGAACCTGGTCAAGGTCGTGGTGACATGTCCGAAACGCGCGTATAATGCACGACCTGTAGCGCTAATGAATGGAAAGGGGTGGCAGGGGATTTTGGTACCAAACAGTAAATTATATATAATAGCATGTTGGATTGATAATAATATATGTAAATGATAATGAAGCCCTTAGACTTTTGTGGAAAACATTGTTTATCGGGTGCAACGAAATGAGGCTTTATCGTAGCTTTTATATTGTCCAACGTATTTGTTTCTTTGATCAGAACATTCTTCCCGAACCCGGTAAAAGAATGGTCTCATTCCATCCGCGTGTGTAATAATATCCTGTTACCTTTATATAAAATTCACGAATAGGGAAAAGCGTCAGGTGAAAAAGCAACAGGTGAATTGTGGTCGTTAATTGGACCGCTGCGATATAAATTGGCGTTAAAATAAATTATAAATTTTTAACTCAGTCGCCACCGCGCACGCCTTTATTACTTACTAGGTGCAAATAACCGGCATTGCCGAGTTTAAAATGAGTTTTTGTAAAAGCGTAAAAAACTGTTTATTTTCATGGAATAAACGGGTGCATTTATTTTAAAGCAACGTGATAAACAACATTTTTGGTAGTTCCATTTGGAGTGTACACGAAAAGGTTTTCCTCTTTGCCCACTCTGGAGGCCACATACAACTGTCCATGAGAAAAACATGGTGTCTGCAAGTCTATACCAGCAATCCGAAGAGACTGACCCTGCGACTTGTTGATCGTCATCGCAAAGCACAGTTTCAGAGGGAACTGTATTCTCTTGAATTGTACGGTGTTATCTGAGGGTATGGTAGGTATTCTTGGAATTAATACATCCTCACCCGTAGCACACCCTGTGAGTACTGCGGCTTGAACGATATGTCGCATCACCTTTTTCACAATTAATCTTGCGCCATTGCACAACCTTGGTGCATCAATATTTGGGATTAGCACAATTGGAGCACCAACTTTCAGAATCAAGTTGTGAGCTTGCAAATCAGGAGTCTGGATGGAATTCAAAAACTCAACGGGATATTGTACTGCTTCATCATCATTAAGGATCCAGTCCTTGGACTTTAGCCATATTTGTTTATAAATTCTCATTATTATTTGATTGTGTTCCTAAGAATATTACTGTCGAAAATGTCAATATTCACGAAAAATATGTAATTTTAATGGGGGTCTCGAGAAAATTAAAAGCATTAAATTAACCCTTGTGAGTTATAAAGAAACAGGCAAATAGACAACAATTACGTCTTATATATAGAGATTTAGACGTTTATGTCAACGAAACCTATTGAAGAACATTCAGAATGTAATTTTGTGTACGTATTAAAAATTTCAAGTTATTTTGTTGTCTAGATCGTGCGTTATAAGGGAACAGACAGACAGCAAATGCGTTATATATATATATATATATATATATATATATATATATAGAGAGAGAGAGAGAGAGAGAGAGAGAGAGAGATAAAATTAAATGTGGTTTCATAATAGACGGCATACTATTATTCATTTAAAATTATGAACGAATTTATGTCGTAATCAATTGATCAATCGTATATCGCTGGATTACGTTTGTTGATTTAAAATTCATTATAAATGTTTAACTCAATAGGGACGGACACCAGTTATATCTTACAAATATTAAAGATATACAAAATTCTGTTAAAATAATATTTGTCTGATGTTTTTAATAGCTGCAGAGCATACTATTTTAATCTTGTTATATAACAATTAACAGCTTATTGACGACATATTGTCTCGTGTTGGTACTTCTAACATTTGTATGTTTTGCACTTATTCAACATAGGCAGAAAAGTATGCAATGTTGTCTAGAAGTTAGTAATTAAACATTACTGATTGATTTAAAATGAACGTAACGCTGTAATGAAACATTGCCTATTTGTCGCGCGGATTGTTTTTGTATGTATTATGTGCAATTTTTACACATAGAACACACATTAATAGCACAAGGATGATATTATATATGAATATATATTTTTAAATATGCATACCATTGTCGTTTACACGAGAAGGATGATGAGGCCTGGGCTAGGGAGAGATCTCTTTCTCGGTGTCTTTAATCTGGTCCGTTCGTTTGCTCGGTGTAAATAGGGCCGCTGCTGGCGGTATAGAGGGAGGGCCCCCGGCTGGCCTATCTCCTCCGTAGGCACGGTTTGTTTTGAGACTACAAAGAGGCAATGTTCTCCAGACTCAATCTCAGGGAGGAGCGGAGTGGATTTTGCGCCCCGTGAAAACCCTCAGTAATCACTGAGCCCAATACGCCCCAATGGAGACCAGGACGGTTTCATTCTGGAAACGTTTTACAACCTAACGAGATATCGGTTTTGTAAGGAAATGTTTAATACTTAGTTTCAAGAGTCAAATAATCATGGTCAATGTTCTTGTTATGTATTAGTTCGAATCGAGTTCGCTACCTTTGACTTCATCTAGACAAACGACTGAACACTGAAATTGACCTCAGCCACAAAATTAAAGCCACGTTGAAATCGACAGGAGCAATACGGCATTAGGACTATTGGCTACCCCACCAAGACATCCAACATCGCTCTCATCCGGGAGATTCCAGTCGAAACTCTTTCGAACCATCCCTAATGCTCCCTCCATTATGTTTCAAATCAACACCATTTACCACGACCTCAACATTCCTAGAGTTGATGAATTAATAAAATCCCGGTTCCTAAAGTTTCACTCCTCATCCTAATTCACTCGTTGAATTCCTATCCTCCGTTAACCATTCCTTATCGCCTCCACGGCGGCTTAAACGCCACTGACATAGAGATCTCCTGTAGACCGTAAGACGTCACAAGTGCCATTATTGGGTGGCTCCTTTATCATCATGAGATACAAGCGACAATGACATTTTACAATTTTACTTATAACGATAAAGGTTGATTGTAGAACAAATAATAAACTTTTAAAAACTTGAATCGGGTGCTCTTATGCTCCAAATTCTCCCCCTCCCCACCTGTTACTGGGTTGATCTCATTGGCTCTTTTATCCACCCCGAGCTACGCGTTTTTGCGTGTCCAAAGATCTGACCTAAAACGTAACAAAGCCCGATATACTGGCTCCAAATTTTTATTATACTTGTCACCGTTATCTAAGGCAGTGGCCACCAGAGTAAACATATAACTAATATAAATTAGCATTTAAATATAGGAGGCGATTCCTTTTCGAGGCGGCGATGATAGATCGGCTATAGAGCGGGTGGCTTCAATTGGTGATGTTACTGACGGGACTGATTCCATTCTGCGCCCCCGCTTAACTTTCCGCTTTGTTCTTTAACCCTGTACGAGGCGCTGTAGTCGCAATTGGATGTGTAGGACACGCCTATTACGGTTTCGTTACCGCTCATACCGAGAGGGTAAACTGCACGCCTCTACTACTGGACTGTATACTCCTAACGGTCAGGTACCAAAACCTGTTCACTGTTTGAAAATGACAAGAATGTCAGAGCGGCTTTAAACACACACAAAGACACGTCTGGTCGTTGCAACGTCTAAGATAGCAGTGCATTTCAATTATTTAAACCGAGTTGTTTCAGTTAATAGCAAATTTGGAAAAATGAAAATTTAAAGAATAAGCGTAAAGGGTTCGCGAAAATTTTACTTTAGTTTTCCTTATACCTAATTTTCGGGCAGCTTTATATTGTACTGAGAGATAATTCCCCCCCCGTAATTTTAAATTGATTACGCTCTTCTGGGCATGGAAATTTATTCTGAGATATTTGAAAACTGTCAGTAAACGGTCTACGGTCAAATTGTATAAACACCGGCCCAGGGCAAGAGCATCTAAGGCCGTGGCCGCCAGAGTAGATTATAACTAAGTTTGTCATTACTAATATTATGAACACAGTATAATTATTGAAAATTGCTGTATCCTTCAAGGGTGCGCTAAAAACGATGAGAAAAATTTTCTTCTATTATTATATTTTTATTAATTAAACTAAACTTTAGTTTCCCATATCTATAAAAGTCAGTGGAGCTAATTCTATAATTTTCAAGGGGTTTACATTTATTTTGCGCCATATTTATTTTGAGGTATTTTTAAACATTTTAAGCTGTATAATAATATATTTAATATATTAACATATCTACAGTTTAGTAGAGCAAATTAGAGTTTAATCGAACAGGCAGACGGCTTGAACGCCGGGCACGCCGAAATTTCATTTTCGGAAAGGCAAAGTCAATAACCACGGGCAGGAGGAGGCTCTCTTTTTCCGATTAGGGTGGGCGGGGGATTGGCCGCCCCTCTGGTTTCGCTACACAGAACGAGCGCGCGTCTTTGGATATCCTCGCGGAACAACCTGGGAACATTTTCGAACCTTATTTTTCTCCCTTTTCCGCCCTCTGTGGAAAACGGGTGGGGTGGGGTTATGGTGGTTTCAAGCAGAGTTCGGTATCCGATCGATATCTCAGAGCGCTTGTAATTTTCGTTTGAACTTTTCGCGTCACCGAAACTGAACGGATAATGTTATTTGACCATTAATAACGCTTAGTTTACTACCGATACTGCTATAAGACCTTAATTCATTCCGAAAGATGATTAAAGATGAAATCCTATTCGATCCATTCTTAATGTACTGCTGCACCACCCTAATTTGAATTGACCGTTAATAAGGTTTACTCTATTGAATGCGCATGGCGGGGATGTAATTGAAATCTGTCCATCGTTATACCTGATTTAAAGTTGGTATCTACATTGAATGCAACTCGTAAGCTAAAATAAATCGAGACCGAGATACACAAACCGACCCAATAGCAATGACCGTCCAAGAAGAAGCCACCAACCTTAAGATAGGGCAAAACCCTTCCTGCAAAACCACCAGTTAGCGACAATGATCCATGAATATGATACCTATGAACCATTGGACAACTCCAATATAACGCACGAATAAATTAGATTAAAGTACTGGTACTGGAGAATACTACCATACGTAGTATATATTGAACATAGGATACAGTCGGATAACTAGATTTAACAATATTTTTTAAACTACTATATTTTTATTTTACTACTATAACGATAAAATACAATATCATTTTCCACTTTTCCACTAAATTAAGAATATGAATCGACCTCAACCGATGATATTGAACAAACAGATCAATCTGACCGATAAATTTTCATTTGACGCGTCCGTTCCCACGCGCACTGTTGTTGTCCGCGTACCGATCGCGCTCTGTTAATATATCCGACCCTTGTATGCTCACTAGGATCAACTGATCCCGCTCGTCGTTGACGATCTGTGACAGTCTAGTCACTCCTGACGGAAGGCTAATTTCTGGCTCTTCCGGCCTATCTCTGGGGCGTTCGCGCTGCTCTCTTCGGCGTTGACATTCGGCGAGAGACAATCTGCCATCCCGTTCTCAGAACCCTTGGTGTGTGTAATCACTAAGTCGTACGCGGCCAACCGCTCTTTCCTCTTCGTGATCCGTACAGATGTCTCTTTCAGTTTGTCCACCCAGACTAGCGGCTTATGGTCCGTCCGGACCGCGAACGATCTCCCCAACGGTCTAAATTGTTCGATCCCCTACGACTCCCAGCAGTTCCCGCTCTATCGTGCTATAGTTCCGTTCAGCGGACGTTAACTTCCTACTTGCGAACGCGATTGATCTGTCCCCGTCCTTCTCCGGCTGAGAGAGGACCGCGCCTATCGCTTCTTGGCTCGCGTCGGTGGTTATCACGAACTGCTGTTCCAAGTCGGGGAATTTCAACACGAGGGCAGAGTTGTGTCGTTGTGTTGTCTACATATTTTATTTATATTCAAGTTATATTTTTCTAAATTATGAATTACTGATTAAAGTGAGTTTATTTCACAGATGCATTTTATAGCAACAATTAAGTCGCTCTAATTTTCTCTGATGCGATCCTGGTATTTCCTATTAATTTCCCAGGATAATTTCTGACAATTTTTCTTTGTTATAAACTCATACTGCGGCATCAACGCGAATTACAATGTACACAAAAATAAGTAATTTGCTTAGGCGGAGTGAACTCTTCATTTAATCGTACTCACTGTATTTTAGCTGCGAGGATCGCTAATCAACCCAGTTTGATACTAACTCTTTAACACCATTTCAAAACTAATTCTTTAATAGTCGTTGCATAGTTGCAGTTAAGTAAGTTATATAGTTTACTTAGGCATAGGGAAATAGCGGAAGCAATTGATGTTAAATTTTATCACGGTAATGTTTATTGCTGAAATTTTGTATTCATTAAAATGAAAATTTAGAATAGATGATACTTAGGATATATTAAAGAATCATCATATTATGAAAGGAAAATTATAGTTTCAACAACGATTTCGTTTTTAATTGCAACATTTTTACCGTTTGACAAAGACAGTGACAGACTTACCTATTCGGTTTGAGTTGTTTTGAGTTGGTTCTGTTATATTTTGGCGTTTTAAAATTGGTAGCGTTTTAATTCAACATATTAATAGTGGAATATTAACAAAATTTAAACCGTTCGGTCGAAAAACACTAAAGAAATGAACTAACTCTCCCCGCAATTACACCGATCTCACCCTACTACAGATCTTGAAGTACTGTTTGTCCGTGAGCTCACCTTACAAATATGTCAGTCGCCTTATAAAAACGTTGCACTATTTTTAACTAGTACGACTTTTTAACATCATTATTGCCGCTTGTATTTTATAGTTGTGTCATAAATATAACATTTGATTACCAAATTATCGATTCTATTTCCCCGCGATACCCGTTGCAACCTTCAATTAGTCAGGTTACCTCCTAAGTTCCTGAAAGGGTTATTTAATTTAAGACATTATTAAATTGTGAAACCCCGCGTAGCTCCATGGTCGGTGACGCCAGGGTGACCGTTATGAATCCTGATAAGATTAATTGCTGGTTTTTTTTTGGGTTGGGGGGGGCTGAGTGATTGGAATTGTAATGTGGGGGTTTAATTGGAGGCTTGGATTCTCCCTGTAAAAATTAGCCCACTCACTATAGGCTGTGGTGTTAACCCTAGATATAAACGAATACGTGAACGACGTCACTACGAATACACTTTATTCTACTCCTAATATGCTACTCTCATTATACATCTCGCAATATATACCAACACAATTGTTGGGATGCAGTTTTCGGCAACACTCCAGATAAATAAATTCAAATAGGATTTTTCATTCAAATAATTTCGATTTCATTTTCGATTTGGAACCTTCTATTTGGAATCTTCGATCAATAGGCCGCCGTTCAACCCTTGTATTTTATTATAGATCCATCGGCTCATTTAAAAATCGATTTGGGACAATTCCGCGCAAATTCCGTGGTAGCGAATTCGGCCTCTTTCTTACACGCTGTCCTTATATAGAAGGCCGTATATTCACTATTAATATATATATATATATATATATATATATATATATATATAAATTACAAACAATTAAACAACACAATTGGGCATTTTTAGCGCAATTGTCCGAGTCAAGATCGCCCGACGGTTGTCCGGAGGAACGACAGAGGGAGGGACAGAACGCGTTTCATCGTAGAGGAGTAACTCGTGCTCAATCCGATGCAAGGATCGGTTCAGTGGGACTCTGCCCCATCGACGACGGCCTGTTTCAAATGTTCCACCACCGGCGACCATGGTAACAAATTCGGCTTCTTTCTTATACGCTGTCCTTATACAGGAGGACGTGTATATATATATATATATATATATATATATATATATATATATATATACAAAAAGCAGGTGTGTTAAACTAATAATAATCATATATTAGCAAAAGTATACGGTAGCGTTTTTAGTCGAAATTGTGTGCGCTCTGCTCCCTTCCCCGTTGCTCAGTTCCCGTAATATATGTGAGCCAAATTTTAATACTATAATTGTATATATACAAAATAAAGAATTATTTTGATTGTATTGTGACGAAATAATTGGACTGTGGTTATTTAATTGAGGTTAAGACAGCTTAATATATTTACCTGTGTGTACGGAGTGCTGTGTGTTCGAGTTCACAGTATCGATTCACGTTTTGTGGGGTGGAAGGGTTTGGCGCTAACGTATTAATAACTTTATTCCGCATTTAACGGAAAAGGGGTTGTATGGGGGTGGTTTAGGTTGGTTCGCGATTGACGTATGGGGGCTTACCGCCGTTGAACCCTAAGCCGGGTGTTAGTTAGTGTTATGAGCGCGCTAAGCCTTCTCCGAGTGTTCGAAAACTATCGTTTTCGCGTATCTTACGTGACGATGAATGGCGGCGGTACACAGAAATTATACTCCGTCCGCTATCGATCCTACGTGGATATCGAATATACTGCCCGAAACGGCGCCAGATGAAAGAGGCGGCTGTTCGTGCGGTGTTTTATGAAACCGCAAATCGTGTTCTCCGATACATCGCGAACGCGTTCGACAAACGAAAACGTCCAAAAAAAATTTTTCTTCCAATCAAATACTGCAATAAAAAATTAATAATTTACGACTGTATTAAAACTGCCCAAATGTTCGAGATTGGAAGAGAATAATCGCCAGGCAGTATTGAGAGATAATGAACTGATGAAACAGTCATGTTTAGGATATATTCGATTTCTTAAAAGTATTTAAGCTCGATGAATTGATAGAATGAAAAGTTCCCTTTCAAGTCTTTTCAATGGGGCTGCTTTCGATCAGCTTAACAGCACTAAGGGCAGCAGTAACAATTAATCGAAAACTGAGTTATATTCGTTATACTGTCCATGCGCAGAACGAAACTAGACGGACTTTGATTCGGGACATAGTCAACATTTACGCTAATTTAGTCTATAATAAATATCTGCTCTATCGAAATTAATATATAAAATATTGCTAATATGCAAATACAGCGTGCGTAACTGTTTGCGTTGTATGCATAAAAATATTTTGAGGGTCGAAGAGCACCACCGGCCACCAAATTGGGGAAAAACCCCATGATGCCGCCAAATACCAACAAGATTCTGATACTGTGGTGAATTATCAAGAGAAAATTAGAGTCGTCGGAGTGAGGGAGGGAGAGGAGTCAGAAATTGGTGTTGCCAGGCGGGGGTTTGACGGGGCATTCCACAGTCAGTTTCCTCGCTCCCTATCGGACCAACTTGTCCAATACGGCCTCTGGAGATAATATAAGCGTAACTGAAAGTTACAGAAGATAGGACAATATAAGAGATACCGTAGATTTCGTGTTTTCTATCGGCTCTCGCTGGTTAGTCCCTCCTCAAAACACAATAACATGACAAGTATATACACACACAACAAACAGACACCTCTAATAAAGATGGCGAGCAGCCGAAACCTGTCTAGCAAAAGACCAAACCGGCGAGAGGAAATAGAAACACGCGAAATTTACAATGTTTATTATGTTTAATCGAGTATTTATTATTATCCCCACTGCACTGTCATTGTCACTTGTACTGTCTGAACAGACAACCGCCGCAGTACAAGTGCCACAGTGTGACTAACACCACTACCAAAACCGGCCAGGCAAAGACCGAACCGGCGAGAGGAGACAGAAACACACGAAATCTACGGCATACTAACTTATTTCTTATGATTGAGTGAAGAAGTGAATAGAATTATCACAAACTAACTGTTGGTTTTGTGTCGTCTCCTTCCGACGGTTCGGAAGCCTTACTGGCCCATAATCAGGGTACGACCCTGAGCTAACTAACACTCGAAAGACACCAGGAAGTAAAAGAACGAAAACCGTTCCAATGGAGCCCGCTCAGGTGATTTCCAAAAACAGGAAAATCCTCTAATATCCTGTAAGGGGAGGGGCCAGCCCCTGAGAACCGAGGTTCTTCCCACATTATTAAGCGATCTTAACGGAAATCAGTTAGTGATATGTTCAAGTTCGTTTAATTTATTTCCTCTTAATGTTATACTACTGAGTGAGGTACAAAGTGCTAACAAGATGCCACGAAACAGACGGCTACTTCCGCTATTATATTGGACCTGATAGGCGAGTGGGAAATGGAATATTCTAATTAATATACCGGAAAATGCGAATATGTATTAAACTCCAAATTAAGGCGGTTTGAAATAAACATATTTTAATACGCTGTTGATGATAATACGATTTGAAGTGGTAAAATGCCATTGGACCAAAAGGTAGGAAACCAATTCGAACTAAAGTTGGAACGGTACTAGAAAATCGTCCAATTAATAGAGGCGAACTTTTCCTGTTTTGCGGAACGTGAATTTGAATTTGCACTCTCACGTCCCAATTAAATCGGTTTCAAATAAAATATGAAAACAAATTCATCAGAATAAACTGGAAAATAAATTTGAACCAAGCAAAATCAAATTTTATGAAGCCGGCCGGCGAACACGATACTAAACCCGAACAACCGCCTTGCCTTGAGGACTTAGTATCAAGCTGCGCAGTGTTAACAAAAAATTTAGTATTCAATATTTGGTTTATTTATAAGTTTATATATATATATATATAAGCGTGGAATTACGCTTCTATTCATGGCAATCGTCATCTGCGGTAGTATTACGTCGGTGAATTAGCGATACAATCTACTAGTTATCTTTGGTGGCGCTCCCAAAAATAATTAGAAACGAAAAACTACTCTTCTGGCCCGAAAAATACTGAAATGCAACATTTACGTTTTCGATACGTTTACGTTTGCTTAGATGCAAATGCGAATCTGAAGGAAATTACAAATTACTATCGGTTAAGCTAAGTCCCATATCAGAGTAAACCGGTTCCAAGCTGACCAGTTCTTGTGACGTTATGATTACCGTGGGCCGCACTAACTTTCATAAATAATATATAAGTCATGGGTCGACGGAGATAGTAAACAAATGAACAAGCGAGATTTGACAAGCCCTTTCGGGTCGTAAGTTTGTTGAAAAGAAACCGGGTACGGCTTGTGAGAGCCGACAAGCCCGCGGGTCGACGTAAGACCGTTCACCTCAAGGAGTTGAGGACCCCGGCGAAGAAGTGAGTGCGCTTCTCGTAAGAAATAAGAGTTCGGGATATAGGTCGGCGAGCTTGTTCCACGGTGATTCAGGGAGCTCGTAATAAGGGAAGAGTTCGCGTACGGATTCCCGGAACTGATCACCGGGGAATGTAAATAATTTTACTGATTGGTGGCAAGTGGATTTGTAATGGACCTCTTCAGGACAAAGATCAACGACGCCACCGCAACCGCGATGCCACCTTTGACTACGGAACAGGACATTGAAGAGATAAAAGCGTCCCAAACCTACTTTCTGATACCAGTAATAAAATATTGGACTACAAGGGAAAATCCGAAGCGCTTTTAACGTATTTCTCCAACATCCACGAAGAGACGGTGGACAGAGGAAACGCCACCAACAACCTGAAAATAGCGGCGTACGTGAAGAAGACAATAGTCCTGACCCGGCCTACACCCGAAGGAGGCATCAAAAGGAACCTGGCGGTACAGAGGACACGGCCGACGAGAAGGAAGGCAACGAAGGACAGACGTTAGGAGACAATACTTCGAGGAAGCACAACGAGGACCCTCCCTCCCGCAGGTATGAGTCTAACGGACACCCCAATAAACCCGCCGCCCCCAAAGAAATCCTAAACATTATCCGCAAGACAAAGACTAGGACCGCCCCAGGTATCGACTGTTTGAGTAACACCGTAGTTAAAACCTACCCCGTAAAGCCATAGTATTGTTCGCGAACATAATCAACGAAATTCTGAGCCGAGGCGAGGCCTTCCGATCCTCTGCAAAACGGCTCTCATAATACCCATCCCGAAACCCAACAAACCTCCGACACATCAAAGCTCCTATCGCCCCATCAGCCTATTACCCGTCCTTTCGAAAATCACCGAAAAAATAATATTGACCAGGCTCCGTAGGGAAATCGACAACCTCGAAATTATCCCCCCGACTCAATTCGGATTCCGAAACCGACATTCGACAGTGGACCAACTCACGCGAGTCGTCAGCGACATCCAGAACCGAATGGACCGAGGCGTTTCGACTGCTCTAGTAATACTAGACAGCGAAAAGCGTTCGATTCGCTATGGCCTGACGGACTCGTCTATAAAATGCAAAATGCGGGAGTATCCACCAGAATGTGCGTTCTCCTGCGCTCCTTCGTCACCGACAGGAAGATCAGAGTCAAAATCAACGACTCGATCTCAGACCCGGCCACTATCCCGGCAGGCGTCCCCAAGGATCCGTCCTCTCCCCACCCTATTCAACCTATACACCGCCGACCTCATCTCCGATATCCCGAAAGGAGTCAAATTAGCGGCATTCGCCGACGATCTGGACCTAAACACCTAAACTGGACGAAATAATAGATAAAATAACTACTAAACACAGAGACAAACTTCAAAACCACCCAAATCCCTGGCATCTTCCTCCCGGCTACCCCAAAAACTCCACTGGCTGGCCAAAAGACGTACCACAACGGGAGGGTCCTCACGCCGAGCTAGAAGATATAGTCTTCCATTCTATGCTTGAAGTCATAGTCTTCTATTCTATCCTAGAAGTCATAGTCTCCCATCCAAAGTGAAAGTGAAACATTGTAGTGAAAGCTGTGAATGTGCCAGTTAATGAGCCTATAGTGCATAGTGCTAACGACGGTATATATAAAAATAATATAATAAAACTAACCTTATTCAGAATCTGACTCCGCTTGAGGAGGAGCCTCCCTGTGGGCCGATATCCCTCGTCCGGGGATATAAACCATTGGCCGCTGCTTCAAAAACTTTTCGTCAGATCATCTATGTCACGACTACGTCGCCAGATATAGTCTGCGAGGTACAAATCGAAATCATCCTCGACTGTCCGACTAGGAATAGCTCTTTTATCATTCAAAGATATGGAACCCTGATAAGGCCTACTACGTGTAATAATTTAATAAATGTTTTTCCTTTCTTTCCCATAATATTACTATAGTAATATTTAAATTATTTTTATTACGTTTTGTATGTACATATCATCAATGTTATTCATGTTGCAGATGTTTCAGATATTCCGGAAAGGAGCATTGTTAAAAAGAAGAAGAAGAAAAATCAAGGTATTATTAAACTATAGATTATTTAAAATAATTTTTAGTACACTTTATGTGTATATATCATCATTAATATTCGTGTCGCAGACATAAATGGTATTCAAGAGAGTTCTGTGAAGAAAAAAAGAAGAAGAAGAAAAGGAGTCTAGTGTTGATAATGAAGATAGTGGTAGGTTTTGTACCTTCCTTTGGTATTATTATTTGCATTTTGAGCTTTCATTTTTTAATGCTTTTGAAACAACACCATAAGGAGGAAAGAAAAGGAAATTCAATACTTAGCCTTGTTTTCCAGATGTTTCACTAGGATGCCATAATATGATAAATGATTATAGTCGAAGCAAGGAAGAAGAAAAGTTGCCTACAGGTGAGAAAGAGACAAAGGAAAACCTGATAGAAGGTAATTTTTGATAGCTTTAGTCTTTACTTTAAAATAACTTATTTGACTGAAAATTTAATAATTGAATATAGAGGAAGACAGAATTTTTCAAATCAGGCCTCAATGAAGATGAATCAAACTGTTTCCGAATCAAAAAAAGAAGAAAAACGGAAAAGAAAGCGGTATACTTACATTTCATTCATATATTCCTTAAAATAATCCTCGTATTTATTCACATTTTAATGTCTGCTATTTTTTCATCGATGTTTGAATTTCAGTTTCAGGGGATGAAACCAGTGGACGTAGCGAATTTCCGTTGCATACAATTAAAAGATCAAGCAAGAGGTGAATTGGGAATAAATTAAAAAACAGATGGCAGACCACGTCCTCGAGCCTATATTTGTAATTAATACATGTTGAATTATTGTAATAATTCCAAACTTTATAATAAATGAAGGGGCATCAAGTCTTTATTTGTCTACTGAATTCTTGCCTGGGACTTGGTGGCTTGGGTGATGAGCATGTGCCTGTAAATCCTGAGGTCAACAGTTCTAATTTATAGGCCATTTTTCTATTTACTTAGACAAATTGTTAGTTGCTCAGAGATGTTTGTCTCTATGTTTTTAATCATTTAATAACTTGAACCCATTCAAAATTGTGTTTCACATAATTTCTGGAAACATTTACGTTTTGGAAAAATTATTAATTATAAGTAAGAATATTTGAGTTGTAATAATATCTTCTAATGATAAATAATGAAAGAAAATAAAAATTGTATGCCTGCTTGCTTTGATGGCTACTTTATCAGGGTAAAATAAATGTATTAAATCATTGTATAATAATGTTTTCAAAATTTAACAACGAATTTAAATATCATTTAAACATCTTTTGTATGGAAAGTTTGTAATTCCTTTAACTCTAAATTATTGGAATTCTACTTTCATGAGATATAGGCAGTTCTGTATTGTTATTTTAGTGCTTTTTAACTTGAGTTATTTAATATTTATAATGAGAGGTATTAATTTGATGAGCTAAATGAAATTATATGCAGTCATCTTGCCAACTTTATTGGGAATAGACCCTTCTATTAATTTAATTAGGAACCAGTTACTACAGTGCTGGATTTAATGAGATTAGAAGAGTTCATAATTTGCAATTGATATTCAAATTTTAGTTTAAAACAAGCGCCACTTTTCTATATAACAGTTACTCAAGTAGAATATATGAAAGCATTGTTACAAAAGTATCGATAATTATATTTTATACCCAAAGGTATTTTCCGAATTCATTTCAGTTCTGTACAATAGCACTCTTTTAAATACTTTGGTTAATATATACATATATATATATATATATATATATATATATAAGTCAGAAGGGCGGTCGGAAACCCGAGAGGTATTATGAGTCATAAACATCAACATAGAGATTTGACAAAGCCCTTTGTTAAGAAGAGCGTTTATATTGTAAGCCGGGCAGGAGCCGGCAGTCAGTCTTATTTAGAGCTTGAGACCATACGGGTGCGGTAAGAAACCTTTTCATTTCTGTATCATTTTGTAGATCGAATAAATCGTGTTGTAATTGAAATAACCGTTCTTAAAAACTCTATTCTTTCACTGAGAAAAATAACTGGTGCCGAAACCCGGGAAGTATTAGTGCGATCGGGATAAATTGTTTTTTCTTTCTGCTCTTTCTTTCGTTTCTCTTCCTTGCGCGTGGTTCTTCCGTTTGGCAGGAAAACTGGCCGACGACAGGAAGGTAGTTATAAACAACCACCCATATTGTAAAGAAAATTATGGCGAAATCGCCCGACCAGGCCACAATGGACGCAGCCACGACGGCGGCATGGATGGCCGCACAGAATCATAGGACATCCTATCTGGCGGTGCGAATAGGTAACTGTGGCCGTTCGAGGGCCAGGCCCGCGACCTCACCGAGTGGTTGGAGAAGGCGGACGGCCTTCATAAAGAAATTACGACGGCAGGCTGCCGCCAGAACTATGCACACCACTGGTAGAGGACCTCGTGGGGCGGATCGACAGGTCCATCTTACAGGAGATCGGGTTGCGGGTCCAGCAGCCCTGGGTTGAGGTCCGGAACCGGCTGAAGGAACACTACGCCGGGTCGAGGGCCTCGATCTGGAGACGGTGGGCAAAATTGTAAAGATGGAGCGTGAAACAGGGAGAGCCACTAGCGTACGCCGTCAGGGTGATGGAAGAGGTGAGGCCCGCACTGGAAGAGGTCGGATCGACAGTGGAAGAGACGGAGCGGCGCGACCAGTCGCAACTAGTACTATTGGAGCTCGTTAAACAAATGTTGGCCAACGGGGTGGGACACGTTGGCCAAATCAATTAGGGCGACACCCGCAGGTCGCACGGGGTTCAACGAAGCCTTAGAGGCCATAAGGGCCGAAAATAAGAAGGCGTGCTGGACGGAAGTGACATCAAGGCGCGACCGACAACGCCAGACGAAACCGGCCCGGTTCGAGAGGCGGACCACCCGTCCTACAAAGAGGAACGCACACCGGAGCGGGCTCTGACCAAGATCCCGAAGCCTCCCGGAACCCCAACTACCGGCCGCAGGACAGACTGCGGAAGCAGCAGCGACCCCAGGTGTGCTGGGAGTGCGCGGAAGAGGGACATTTCTCCCGGGAGTGCCCCTATATGATGAGGTCGCGGTTCCGGCAGCCTGTCTCCTACGCGGCCGCGACCAAGGGCGAACCGATGGACTGCTCCGCGACGCGACATCGCAGTAGAAAACGGGATAACTCGAATTATGTTTTAAAAGATGTTGAGTTCCCTATTTCAGGTTCATCGAGCGCAGAGGGCTCCGAGCGGAGGTACCGGCCGCAGAGGATCACCGGGCGCGGATCACAGCGCTCTTCGTCGCAGTCGTCGTCGAGGTCGGACGACGACAGGAAGTCGAAGAAGGGGACGAGGAAACGGCGCGCGGAATCCAGCGGGAGACGCCACTCCAGCTGAGGTGAGTGGTCTCGGCATACGGGCAGCGGACACCGGGGTAACGGGGCTTCACCCCGGGAGTGTGCGCGACCAGGCTTGCTGCCCGTAATATTTATTAAGTCCTGGGGATTGTGGGCCCTCTTAGATACGGGGTCCGACTCGACGTTGATCTGCCTGCGGCGTGCAGGAGATTCCGGGGACCACATCAGGGGACCCATGTAATTGTACGGTCAGGACCGTGACCCGAGTGGAACGACTGTTGGGCGAGACAAAGATTCCACTCCGGAAACTGACCGATAAATCGGGAACAGCCGAGGTACACGTCGCGAGGTTGCCCAGTAGAAAATACGACATGATAATCGGTTGCGACGTTATTGAGAGGGTAAACGGGGAACAGCGACTGACAAACGGCTGCTGGACGGTAACCCTGGGCAACCGTCGTTACAGCGCGAAGCGTGGGACGCAGGGACGCGGACATGTCGCGGTTACATCGGTCGAGAGCGCTCAGACCACGCGCGAAAAATTATCGCGGAAAATTAAAGACCGGTATGGTGATACATTCTACAAAGAAGGGGAACCGTTAACGGCAACGGGTAGAGTCCGGCATACCATTGATCTGGAAGGCACAAAACCGGTGTATGTTAAACCGCGTAGGTACCCACAGGCGATGAGAGAGATAATCGCGGAACACATCGAAGAAATGATGGAGCAAGGCATTATACGGCGATCGACGTCGTCGTTTTGCAGCCCCTGTGGGTAGTCCCAAGAAACTAGGGGCAGACGGCGTCAAAATACCGAGTTGTGGTAGATTATAGAGAATTGAATAGTAGGACTAGGCTGGAAAGGTACCCGCTACCCCTCTTGGAAGAGATGTTGGACCGAATGGCGGGCGCTCAAGTGTTCAGCACGCTCGATCTGAAGTCCGGGTATCACCAGATACGTATGCATCCGGAGGATGGGAAAAAGGGCCTTGCAGCTTTGAGCGCGGACACTATGAGTTCTTACGGATGCCATTCGGGCTAAAGAATGCCCCAGCGACCTTCCAACGATTGATGGATGAATTCCTCGAAGGATTAGATGAGGTGTGTCCAGATATACATGGACGACATCGTGGTCTTCAGTAAGACGCTGAAAGACCACGAACGCCACCTCGGGAAGCTATTCGAGAGAATTAGAGAATTTGGATTGAAGGTCGCAGCCGACAAAACGACGTTGGCAGTAGACCAGATCAAATTTATGGGACACGAGATTACGGCCACGGGAGTGAGTCCGAATGCGGAAAGATCAGAGCTATAAGGGAAATGCCGGTACCGAAGAACGTTAAAGAGGTCCGGACGTTCTTGGGTATGGTAGGATATTATCGGCGATTTATCCGGTCGTTCGCCCACATTACGGAGCCCTTGACGGCGATGCTGAAAAAGGGGAAGGAGTTCAGCATCACCGCAAGAGTCCTGGATGCGGTTGAACGATGTAAGGAGGCCCTTTGCTCTGCCCCGTCTTGAAATTCCCCGACTTCGAACAGCAGTTCGTAATAACGACCGACGCGAGTCAGGAAGCGATAGGCGCGGTCCTCTCCCAGCCGGAAGAGGACGGAGATAGGCCGATCGCATTCGCGAGTCGGAAGTTAACGCCCACAGAGCGGAATTATAGTACGATAGAACGCGAACTGCTGGGAGTCGTGGGAATAGAACAATTTAGGCCGTACGTGTTTGGGAGATCGTTCGCGGTCCGGACGGACCATAAGCCGTTAGTCTGGGTTGACAAACTGAAGGAGACGTCTGCGCGTATCACGAAGTGGAAAGAGCGGCTAGCCGCGTACGACTTCGTGATATCGCACACCAAGGGTTCGGAGAACGTGGTGGCAGACTGTCTCTCCAGGAATGTCAACGCCGGAGAAAACGGCGCGAACGACCCAGAGGTAGCCGGAGGGAGATACCCATTCGCCCTGAGATACCTAAGAGACGGGGCATTTAGTGATAGAGGTCTAGGGACGACCGTAGAGAGACCACCCGCCACCCCGGAAGAGCCAGAATCTGACCTTCCGTCAGGAGTGACTCGACTGTCGCAAATAATCAACGACAAGCGGGATCAGTTGCCATGATGCCAGGGGTCGGAAATTTGACAGACCCGTCAGCATTTCGTGTAGACGCCTATTATCAAATTCTTTGCGGAATCTATAATTAACAATTTTGGACACCCCTGTGTCGCGAATCAGCCAAGCAAGACTCTTTGGACGCGATCAACCGCGGTCTTGGTGGAAACTCTGCAAGCAACCGCGCGTACTTGACCAGGACAGTAAAAATCGTATCTATCGCGTATACCGATTCTCCCAGAGTTAGAACAGAGGCTGATTACAGCCTACCTAGCAGGGCAAATAGGACGGACCGGCCAGCTAATAGTTTGCGACAGGATGGTGGAAACCATAAAATCGGAGACGAGACAATACGGAATAGTAAAAGCTACCATACCGGTATCACAAATCATAGGGGTGAAAAGGAAACAGTGGACCACTTAAAGAGGGAGTACTACTGGCCCGACATGTTGGGCACAGTCAGAGAAATTATCGGTGAGTGTTCGGTGTAACCGAGTAAAGTACGTAAGGAGACCGCTAGAAGCCCCGCGGATGGTTACACCGACCCCGACAGAGCCGGGTTCGAGAGTCCAGATGGACGTATTCTTCTGGGATAAGGAAAAGTACCTCACAACGATTGACGAGTACTCACGCCTAGCCTACGCCCGGCGAATTAGAAATAAGACGGCGAGCGCAATTAGGACAGCACTGTTAGAACGATTCGCGACGCAAGGAAAACCGAATTTGGTCATTATGGACAAGGGCCGCGAATTTGACAATAAACGTCTCCGCGATACACTGAAAGAGCTCGATATTGGCTGGCATTATACAACGCCGCGACATCCGCAATCCCACGGTATGATCGAACGCCTGCACGGGACGGGACCTCGCGGAGCATTTAAATTTATTGAAAGTCGGGAAAGGCGTAACGGGAACGAACGCGATGGCTAGAGCCGTCCTAGCCTATAACTACAGCGTACACTCCGCGACGGGTCAGACCCGCACGATTTAACAAATTCCTATCGGCACGGGCGGGCGTGTCGGACAAAATTGAGAAGACAAAACGGAAATGACTAACAAGCATAATACAGGGACAGAAGGGAATTTACTCGAAGAGATACGCGTGGGTGATGTGGTCTTCCGTAAGAACGCCTGCCGGCGCAGGAAAACAGATCCGCGATATCTGGGGCCGTATCGGGTCACGCGTTTGTTGAGTAGAAACCGGTGCGACTTGAGAGGGCCGACAACCCCGCAGGGCGACACGAGACCGCCCACCTCCAGGAGTTGCGGACTCCGCGGAAGAAGAGAGTGCGGTTCGCGAACGAGACTCAAGTTCGGGAGATAGGTCGGCGATCGAGCTCCGCGGCAATCCGGGGAGCGCAAAATAAGGGGCACAGTCCGCGAACGGATTCCCGATCCCGATCGCCGGAGAAAAATTGTAAATAGTAGGGACCCCCTCGGCGAAGTTTAATATTAGTTTAGTTACCTCTTGTATTTTACTTTTCTTGTGTGGTTAATTTATTTTTATTTTACAAGCATCGTTCTGTCACAACGAGCAGAATACAATGGGCCGAGGAGGATTATGGAAGAAACCCTGTCCCCGAACTTTAGAAATAAGAAAATTGTAAATAAAATTGTAAATAAACCTTAACAAAGGGGTTTGCAAATCTGGGGGAGGAGTCAGAAGGGCGGTCGGAAACCGAGTGGTAGTATGACTCATAACATCAACATAGAGATTTGACAAAGCCCTTTGTTAAGAAGAACGTTATATTGTAAGCGGGCAGGAGCCGGCAGTCAGTCTGATTCAGAGCTTGAGACCGGACGGGTGCTGTAAGAAGCCTTTTCATCTGTATCATTTGTAGATCAAATAAATCGTGTTTTAATTGAAATAACCGTTTTAAAAACACTATTCTTTCACTGAGAAAAATAAATATATATATATATATATATATATATATATATATATATATATATATATATAGAGAGAGAGAGAGAGAGAGAGAGAGAGAGAGAGAGAGAGAGACTGAAAGGAAGGTGACTGAAATAGAACCCTGATAGAAGCAGATAATGCAAGAAGATCATGACAATGTCATTCCAAATCGGTTCCAAACAATCGACGGATATAATTAGTGTCCAATACGAAAGACATTATTTAATAATAAAATTGGTTGAGCGGGGACGATTATTGAGATTTACGACGTGGTGCTCGTATCTGAAGAAGCACTGACACGGGAGCTTCCTTAGACGACTTTTAAGGATCGCGTTTTGAATGAAGCTCATTAAGGACGACGCAGGAATACATTCAATTGATTTGAACACAGTTCTAATGCGTAGGTCGATTTGGTAGTTTTTTAGTTCCTTCTCTTTCTGGGTGTAATTTGTGAAAGTTTTTCTCTCAATACTGCCCGGCGACTGGTTATTTAACCTTAAATTCTGAACTAATTCTCTCCTCTTCATCGTGGGCGCATTCTTGCCGTTGGTTTCTCCCCGTCAATATTCGTTAGGGAAACTTTTGTTTCGGGGCTCGGATAAATCTGGGAATGGTCCGCATTTAAAGTAAGTTTTCGAAAGACTAATCACTATCCAGCTTGAAAAATGGGTAATCCTCCTGGAAAACATGCCAACGGTTTGGAATAGAGTCACTCGCGCGTTTTACCACTCTCCTGGTTTGTTCGGGCTCACTCTAGACCCCACTATATCACTTGTGTGAATAGTTAAGATGAAAACTCGACTAATAATATGTAGAGTAAGTTAACCATTCGTGAAGAAAATTAATTTATGAAACCCGTATGGTGGCCGAAGGTTTAGAACACCATAATCCTTTTCAATTTCTGTCTCCACCCGATTTCAACTTATGCTGGACATGGTAGATTAATAAGGTGCTTACGCACCTTTTTGTTGTAACAAGGGATAATAAGATTTTCTGTTAATGGGGCTACAGACATTATAAGTTTAATAATTGGTCCCGAGCAGACTACTGTTTCGTATTATAAACGTTAGTAAAATTTGATGAAGATTCGAATTACGACTTCCAGCCCCTCGGTCCCGACTTGGGATATTCCTTAACTGTCTCAATTTTTGCCTCTCCTTTTTCTTTACAACGAAATGCAATAAAAGATAGTACACCATTTCATTTCCTCGGCGTGCCTCTATCCAATAAACGTTAAGAGTCCTGCAATTCCGACCCGCTTCTGGCGGGGATTAATAAATTCCGATATTCGGGTGAAGTTCTCATTCCGTTTTAGATTTCCCCTCGCAATAAGTGTCTTCAATACAGAGTCAGGCGCGGGTTTCTGAATATATTTACAAAATTAAACCCAAACAAAATATACCGCTGAAGATGTTTCGTAATAAATATATAATAACATCCTTAAATAAAAAGAGGACGATGTACTTTACAGGTAGACAGAATTTACAACACAGTCATATGCAGCATTTAATGTTTAATTTCAACGTAAGATGCAGGTGATAATATTGAACCCTATTACTTTAAATACTTTGCACTAGGCTAGACCCGTTCAGCAGCGTTCCGTTGGTAGGTTAGTAAAGAACGTATTGGTTAACGAATTAGCGTCGTATCCGCACTGTTATCGCGTTTGCAATAAATGTTTGATCTACATTGAGCGGGCACTCGACAGTTTCAATATATTTCAAATATATATTTAAATATTTGAAAATCACCGACTGGAGATCGACGAGTCTGTAATGTAATTGTCTATAATTCCTGAATTTTTAAGACATTGACGGTTCCTTAAATGCAGTTTTCAAAAATGCTTAAATTAAAATATATATTTTGTTATTTTAATTTTATTTTTAATTTCCCAAACAGCGTTGCATTATAAAACAGTGCGGCGGTCAATTCGCTCTCAGGTCGCCAAGTTATAAGAGCAGACACTTTACCGGACCGCGCCTAACACTTCCGAGGGCCGGAATAAAAGTAGTACCTCCGTTAAATGACTGTAGATTTATTTTATTCTCCTTATAAAAATGCGACATTTATAACGGATATATAATGGGTGGCGGACAATTGACCGAGACTAGCATATCACTTACAGCGCTGGGTCATATACGGGGAGGAATTCGAACTAAGCCTGTTAGACATATATCTCTCAATTAAGGAATAAACGCCGGCCCCTTAACAAATCCCAGTTATAGCTATATTAACGAAAATATTTAAGATGAGACTAATTCGCGGGCTAAAAGATTCGTAACACTATAAATAAAGTTTGAACATTTATATTATCACTTAGAGAAGATTAAGAGAGGATTGTGTGTCCCGACAGCTGTCGGGAGTATGCGCCACATCTGAAACCGTTTAGAGCGCTCGAATTTCGTCAGGATACTCAAGTGCTATGATGCCAAGCTGTTGGGTATGACTCAGGGCGTCGAGAAAGTGAGTTTCAGTGAGTGACACACGGAAATGAATGCGAGGCAATACAAAGGTGATAAAATAACTTGTCTATTATTAGGAAAAGATAAAGAATTTCCGGGAATCGAACCCCTGGCCCTCGTCTTCCTTAAGCCCAGCAGCAGTTTTTCATTTTGGTATAATTCTCAAATTTCAATTTTCAAACAAGTTTATTTCATTAAATACTAATAATACACCGATGAGTCAATATACAAATGGTGATTCCTACATGGATACCGGCCTATTGGCCTTACTATATATATATATATATATATATATATATATATATATATATATATATATATATACTTAAATATTATGGTACATTTGCTCGTGAATATTTACCAATTTTCTATTGATAATCAGGAAAATATACAATAAAAACCGAGTACTTAAGCTACACTCACTACATTCAATCGCACAGACACACACATTCACTCACGCACTCTGCACTGCACTTTGCACTTGCCACATGGGTTCACTACTGCTCGCGAAACTCGGTGTCTGTGCACTGATCACTGGGGCACTGGTGACAGTATACGACCGGTTGTATACCGTCGTTAGCACTATGCACTATGTTAACTGGCACGTTCACACACTACACTGTTTCACTTTCACTTTGGTTGGGGGCCTTCGAGCTCGGCGTGACCCTCCTCCTATGGTACGTCTTTGGGTGGCCAGTGGGGTTTTTGGGGTAGCTGGAGGAAGTAGCCAGGAATTTGGGTGGTTTTGGAGTTTGTCTCTGTGTTTAGTCGTTATTTTGTCTATTATTTCGTCCAGTTTAGGTGTCTGGGCCAAGTCGTGTACGTGTTCTGTTAGTGTTCTTGGGGGTATGTCGAGGGCAATTCTTAGGCATTTGTTCGATGTGGGGCATATATAAAGTAGGGAGGGCCTGTGTTCATTTATATTGACATTGATAGTTAAAAAGTATATAACCAGCCATACAATTTGGCCCAATCGGTACTGGCTAATTTTATAGTAATCAATTAAAACGAATAGGTTGAACATTGAAAACGAGGTGTTAATTTTACATGTGTTAATATTTTATGTCGGCGCCCACTTTCGTCCCAAGGTTTTTCGAGAAAGTTAGGTCCTTAAAGCGACATGCCACTGTCGTAACTGCAGAGTAAAACGCGGAGCACCAGAGAACACATGAACACAGACCAGAACTTCTATACGGTAGCGAGGCGGTGCAGACGAGGCCCTGGCATTCGAAAATACCCAGGACGAACCCCCATCGCCAAAAAAATCATTACACCAACCGAACTGTAAGTGTGTCTTGATACGAATCTCACATCCCAATGCGTCATTATTGCAAATTCAAATCGTCCGAAAACACCCCTCGGGATGTGCAAAACGGGCTCGGCAGAATTCTACTGAATAACTTCCGGCAGGATCCGAGTTCGAAACGTCGAAAGGAACCGTGAGGTCGCCAGAAGGAAACGGACCCTTCCACCTCGCAGAAACAGGAAAAATCCCGGACAAGGAGCGGGTCGACCCTGCCAATCGAGGTTCATTATGCGATACTACCTAGTGATAATTCAGATTATTTATTTTTAGTTCATTCACTCGGCTGGTTGGCATGATTAGATTTTCTCTCATCTTTAAAATTCAGTTCCGAACATTAGAGATACATTTAATCGTTTCCGAGCGAAACATGTTATAGTCCAGGAATCGGTTATCCTTTTCCCTTCTACAACTTAGATTATTTGAATTTTTCAATTGAAGGGTTCCTTGTATCCAAGTATATATTACCCCAGACGGATGAGCTATATTCCAGCCCGATGAAAGGACTTTTCCCAGTAGAAATACGGCACCGGAAGGTTTCCCATTTCCCTAACGGTACCGCAAATAATACTGAAATAATGATTCCCGCAAATAATAATAAACCTGTTCCAGTTTCTTAAACCCGTCTTCGCCGGATGAAAAGCATTAATGAATAAAACAACAGCTCGTCGACAAATGTTCCTACTAAAACTTTATGAATACCGACAGAAATTAACTACCAGTTTAAAACGCTAAGAACCGTATATACCTGTGTGTAACATTATTAGTACAGTTTTTTTTCGTTAAGGGTCTAGGTATAATTATTATGCTCGCGGTTTCGCAATATGGAAGGAACCATTTCTCATATTTGCGTCCCAAGACAGACCACTTACCTGGGCCCGGACAGTGTCGGTCGAGTCGGACAGGAGGCTGTCAGTGGGAGCTTTGAACGCCACCTCTGTGTAGTGCGTTTCGAAAACTGTTCTTTTCTAAAGTTCTACTCAGGTATATTTGAGGGGCCAAGAAAACTGAGTCGCATGCGGAACGCATTCGCAACTGACGTAATAAGAGAACGAGAATATCAATATTTCGTCAAAACAGGCCAGTTTTCGTTGAACCAGAGAATATCATACCTCTGGGATTGTTGTGCATTTTATCGTACGATTGTGTCGATTGAATTACGAAAACGAAGTCTGCCCGAAATCAGCAACTTCGCGTTAAGACATGGAGGACATTGAAACGGACAGTCGTACATTCAAGTCGGCCAGAAGCTTACTTAACTATTTAATAAATTAATTAATAACATAATTCTAGACAGAAAATTTAATTGTTGAAATTAGAAATCCAGTCATTCACTCAATTCCGTACCCTCGCTCTTTTCATCTGGCAACGCAGTTTCAATTTTAGTCAAGGAAGGCGATGGGACAGGCGCCTGATGTAATTTCCGGATTCGAAAACCCGATGAAATAATTTGGGAACCGTTTCCGAAACCGGATCCGACTTGGGTCTCCTCGCTCACCCACCTCCGGCGGGAGATAAAAGCCGCGTTATCGCCGGCCGAACCTCATCAATCACTTTAATCGGCCGATACGGCAAGAAAACGCAGCGCTCGAAACAGGTCCGAGTCGCGCCCGAGAGTGCCCAGACGGAAAACAAAATGAGCAACCGCAATTCGCGTCCGATTCAATTGACGGTATCGGGAATTCGAGATGGCGGCCAACGGGAGCCTCGAGACGACCCTTGTAATGCAGATTTTAGGAATACAACAGTGACATCTGTTCCAGGATTAAACAGGCGCTAGACAGGTGTACCGAAAGGTATACCCGCATTTCTATCGCTCGACAGGATTTTAACTTGATTTTTAACGCGACTTTAGCACTCCATATATCCCAAACGCGTTAAGGGACAAAACTGAAAATAAAAAAAATAAATTTAAATGAAGGTTTTATATGTTCAGGTTTTCCAAATATCAGACAGATTTCAGTAAATATTTTTGGTTGTTCCCTGTTTACTATTATAAGTTATTTACTAGTTGCTACAGCAAGCTACGACACTTACCCATCAGGATTACCTGAAATCCGCGCAAATATCCTATCTAGAATAAATCTTATGGACTAGAATTGTCCATTAAAATATTTAGATCCTCATTTCCTTAAAAGACTTTTCAAGCTTATGATAGAACTGCATAATTAATGCAGTAATCTTCAGAAATCCTGAATCTAGAAAGTATTCTCCTATAAAGTTCCTTTTTCCAGGTTCCTTATCCGTCGACATAACAATTAGAAAAAACGTTCTAAACAGTGCAATTTTGAGCCAAAGACTCTACATACAGCTCAATTTCGTTGATTCGTTATTGCCCGATCTCCTTTCATATTAATGAATATCTGAAAAGAGGTAAATTGTAAGAATTGTTCGAATTAGGTCGTGAAATCCTCGATCGAAGGTAGGCAAGATAAAAGGCACGTATAACACATAAACAATATGCTAGTTACGTTTCGCAAGGAGGCGATCCGTATTAATTGAATGCATTTCTTTACACGATTCAATTGTCGTCGCTCGTGCGATTTTCTGCTATCCCAGCAACACCGGATTCGGTTCTCACCATCGTCAGTTATATACGTCGACAAGAAGCAGCCCGCCAGCACAGGCAGACGGCGAGAAGCTGGTCTAGCTTTAGGCCAAATCGTAAGAAAATAGCACTAGTGATGACGTATTTTGGAACTCACGAAAAACATTCAAAGGTGTGTTGTATGTAACTCATTTCAATCCTACTTTAGAGAACGAAAATGTGTCTTTTAATGATGTTTTAATATTGAATATTATGTGTAAATAAGCTAAACAAGTTTCATGGAATTTATTCATGTTGCTAGGATTTAATTCCTAAAACTTAATTTTGCAAATTTATACTCCTATAACCTAAGGTTGGATATGATAGAGTTTAAGTCCATGTTAGACAAACTACAATGTGTACATATTAATACTTAATTATATTTATAAAGATAATATCCTTAATGGTATGGTTCATAAAGAGAACGTATTTAAAAATTATTGTATCAAAATGACCTGTAGATTGTATGATATACGTTTATATTTAAATTTTCAAAAATAATTCATCATAGCAGTTTAATCAAATTAGTATCAGAATGGATGCTGGTACAGACATGTGAGCCAAGTTTGATAAAATATACATGGAAACAGATATTGAACAGTGTTTGCTCTTCAATATGAAACTAGTCTGATAATGGATCATAAAATGTACTTCTGTCCTTTACATGATTTATTTAGTACGTCAGTATAGGGTATAAAATAATTAAGAAATATCAACCTGAAATACATTTTCTTATTAAATGAAAACATAGGAAAAGTAACTCTAATTTTAATTGAACTTACAATTACAAATTGTTTGGAAACATCAAATTACGGTTTGCCATCCAAATAACTATGTTTCTCTCTGCCCAAGTGGGAGAATTGGTGACTTATAAGGATTGATATCGAATTGTTCCAATTAAAGTGATAAGTAAAGGTAAAACATATGCTCTATATATAGAATTACAAAATAAAGTTTATAACCATTTAACTTTATTGTGTGAGACCAACAATTGAACATCAGTGATAAAGAGAATGAAATATGATTACGTAAGTTTTCTCAACAAATCCCTTATTCATGAACTCTGAAAACCTAATATGTTTGAGAAGACCCAGAAAACAGGGTTCAGAAAAAACAAGAAAAAGTGGTTAAAAGTTCTTGATGTGCTCCCATATCTATTTTAAACTATCTTAATAACATTGCACAACATATTTGTCATTTATTTTATATTACAAATAACATTTGCTGTAAAAGTTTTTAAGAATGTTGAGTAGTTATTCAGGATGAGTTACATTTAAGATAATTTTCCAGGGATTGTAATAAAATAATTATTATGTTGAATTGTAAAAATTAAACAGTTTTTAATACCATAAAACAAAGTGCTGGTTTAAAACCAGTAGTATGTTTTATGGTTGTATCTACATTTCAGCTTCAATTTAAAAATGAGAGAATGTCTTAACTTTAAGAAGACCTAATAATTACATTAATCATTAAATTTTGAATAATAATTGTATTAATTACACATGTAGCTCACAGTAACCTAGAATGATTTAATTTGTTTTACGGATTAATAAACAAATGTTTTAACTGAATCATCCATACTATAATCAAGATGTTTATTTAATATTTATGTAATAAATATAGTTTTACAACAGCATCTCCTACTGGAATAAAAACTGGACGTTTAACAAGGGATTTCTTTAATTTTAAAATAGGGCTTGTAAATTATTATTTAAATTTAGTAGAACTTCACTAAACCGAAGTTGCCGGGTTGCCCGGCCCTTTCGGACAAGGGGAAACACGCTGATTCCTTCAGTGTAGCGCGCGTGCGGCCCAGAACATCTAAGGGCATCACAGACCTGTTATTGCTCAATTTCGTGCGGCTAAAGCCGCCTGTCCCTCTAAGAAGATATTGTGACGCCGGTAGCATTGGATACCGGAATCGCCTATTTAGCAGGCTAGAGTCTCGTTCGTTATCGGAATTAACCAGACAAATCGTTCCACCAACTAAGAACGGCCATGCACCACTACCCATTGAATCAAGAAAGAGCTGTCAATCTGTCAATCCTTCCAATGTCCGGGCCTGGTGAGGTTCCCCGTGTTGAGTCAAATTAAGCCGCAGGCTCCACTCCTGGTGGTGCCCTTCCGTCAATTCCTTTAAGTTTCAGCTTTGCAACCATACTTCCCCCGGAACCCAAAAGCTTTGGTTTCCGTAAGCTGCCCGCCGAGTCATCGGAGGAACATCGGCGGATCGCTGGCTGGCATCGTTTATGGTTAGAACTAGGGCGGTATCTGATCGCCTTCGAACCTCTAACTTTCGTTCTTGATCAACTAAGACATACTTGGCAAATGCTTTCGCTCTAGTCCGTCTTGCGACGATCCAAGAATTTCACCTCTAACGCCGCAATACGAATGCCCCCGCTTGTCCATATTGATCATTACCTCGGATTCAGAAAACCAACAAAATAGAACCGAGGTCCTATTCAATTATTCCATGCACCACTATTCAGGCGGAATTCAGCCTGCTTTGAGCACTCTAATTTGTTCAAAGTAAACGTGTCGGCCGACCTCGACACTCAATGAAGAGCACCGAAGTAGGATTAGTTCGGCGACCGCTTCTCGGGGAAGGAATCGATCCCTAATTGGACCTCCGCCGAGCCCGCGATCCCCGGCCGCCACCGACAGGACATCCCACGGCGTGCCAGTTGCACCGACAGGCGGTGAACCGACAGCGTGGGACGCAGAACCAACTACGAGCTTTTTAACCGCAACAACTTTAATATACGCTATTGGAGCTGGAATTACCGCGGCAGCTGGCACCAGACTTGCCCTCAATAGGTCCTTGTTAAATGATTTAGAGTGTTCTCATTCCGATTACGGGGCCTCGGATGAGTCCCGTATCTTTATTTTTGTCACTACCTCCCCGTGCCGGGAGTGGGTAATTTGCGTGCCTGCTGCCTTCCTTGGATGTGGTAGCCGTTTCTCAGGCTCCCTCTCCGGAATCGAACCCTGATTCCCCGTTACCCGTTACAACCATGGTAGACGTAAAATCTACCATCGACAGTTGATAAGTCAGGCATTTGAAAGATGGGTCGCCGGTACGAGGACCGTGCGATCCGGTTTGTTATTCAGAGTCACCAAAATAAACGGGCGGGCCCCGATTGATTTTGATCTAATAAAAGCGTCCTTTCCATAACTGGTCGGGACTTTGTTTGCATGTATTAGCTCTAGAATTGCCACAGTTATCCAGAAACGGATGTTTGCTGCTCAAGTGAACTAAAACTGATTTAATGAGCCGTTTGCGGTTTCACCTTAATTAGGCTTGTACTGAGACTTGCATGGCTTAAGCTTTGAGACAAGCATATCATACTGGCAGGATCAACCAGAGAACAGAAGCAAGACGCCGCGGCGTACCGGGAGACGCGCCCGCGGGCGGCGACCCCGGTCGCTCGGACGAGTCGTCGAGAGAGAGAGAGAGTGTGAGACACTCACTACTCAACGAATCGTAATATGTATAATATTAATAACGCGGGCACAGAGCATTACCGCGTTATTATATACGTTTACTACTATCGTCGAGGGTATAGAGGTCCGTTGGCGGGCGCGGGCTCGCCCGGGTCTCCCCAACGACAGGTATACACAGTCTGTAAGCGAGCGATATAATATATAATAAAAGAGTATAATATGTATAATAATATAATATATAATAAAAGAGTGCGACGAGAATTTTCTTCGATCGCAAATCGTCTGAGTCCTAGGCGCCCGACCGTCGTACGGAAGGAGCGCGCGTCGGACGGTGATCGCGTTCGGCCCACGGAGAGGGGCGACGCGTGCACGCACACGGTCCAATTTTCAACGATTGGCACTTTTCAGTGGGACTCCGCCGAGTCGACAACAGGGTGTTTCAAAATGTACAATATGTTGTTCCTACGGACCGGCGGACGGACGGAGACGCAGACGCCTCCCGCCAGAGTATATTCCCGCGGCGGCGTTGAGAGGTGATCGGGTCGGCCGCGCGGTATGCACGCACACAGAAGGCATACACGCGCGGACCGACGCACGAACTCGTTCTCGCCGGCCGGGAGATAAAAAGCGGGTTGCGAGAGCAGTCTCTCTCGTCGTCGGTGGACGGAGGAGTTGACTGGTCGTCCCGTGACGACTGCGACCGGGCCGGTGGGGGCACACTGGGCGTAAATATAAGTGCCCCCGACGGAGAAGAGAAACCGAAATTTTGAGTGAGATATATATAATATAAAGCATCATCGAAAACACACAAACACAGACACGACACGCACCCCGGGTGGAGTCGTCGGTTTCCTTCGTCGCAAAACGACTCGAGACTATGCTGCGGGGTATACGCGCCGCCGCCGTCGTCGTCGTCGGGCGGCGCTGGCGCGACCGGCTAGCGGACAGCGAGAAGGGGTGCCCGTGGACAAGCCGGTCATCCAACGTCGGTCCGCGAGGACACGCGTTGGATCCGTGCTTATTCCGATCGCACCGCCTTTCGCAGCCGCTCCCGGTCGCTCCCTCAAAGAGTGAACGGACCGGCTGGACCGGGGTCGACCGATCGGCACCGGTCTAACGGGCCGTCGGCCGGCGGTCGCATCGGTCGATACCGCGGATATTAACGGAACGGAAAATAACGGTCCCTCTCTCCGCCGCCGCGCTGGGCCGCTACCCGACGCGCGGCGACCGCGACCGCTTGCTCGAAATTACCGCGTATACCCGACCGAACTCGGACGATGAGACGGGCGACGGACCGCGACCGGGTTCGGGCGGCGTGGGCCGCCTCCTTCCGCGCTTCCGGGCGGTAGGTGGCCGTCCAGGAGGACGATGAGGTGGTGGGGAGTCGCGAGAGGACCACCGGGCCCTCGCGGTCACTCCCGAGGAGTGTATACCTCCTGCCAGCGAAGGCGGAAAGAGAATACCGGCAACATCACCGACACCGATAACGCTCCGCCCTCTCCTCACCACTGCCGCTATACGCGTCCGCCACTATACCTCCACCGCAGTATACCGCCTGGCCGCCTCCCCGACACGCGGCGACCGCCCGCTCGAAATTACCGCGTATACCCGACCGAACTCGTCAAAACGAACGGACGATGAGACGGGCGACTGACCGCGAGCGGGCGGTAGGTGGCCGTGCAGGATGAATAGGTGTTGGAGGAGGAGGAGGATGAGTCGAGAGGACCACCGGGCCCCTCGCGGGCACTCTCGAGGAGTCGCGACGGGTCCCCTCGCGTATACCTCCTGCCCGCGATGGCGGAAAGGGAATACCGGCAACATCACAGACACCGATAACGCTCGGCCCCTCCTCACCACTCCCGCTATACGACGTTTAATACGACACCGTTGAGTATCGGGAGACACGGTGCGATGAAACGAACGGCAACGAACCGCACCGCATCCGAACCGCACCGCAAAGTTTTATCGCGTATACCCGACCGTCGGGAAAAAATAACGGACGAGAGTCCGCCGCAGCCGCAGCCGCAGCCGCGGGGGAGGCCTCGCCTTCTTAATCGAAGACGAATCCCCCCGAGCTAGGGTCGAGTCTCAACAGATCGCAGCGTGATAACTGCTCTACCGAGTACAACACCCCGCTCGGCACTTAAGTCGTCTGCAGACGATTCCGAGTCCCGACATCGAACTCCCCGTTAAGGGGCACCCAATGATACGCCTTCGGCCCGGAAAATTCCCGAAACTGTTTTGAGCATTTCGACTCACGGGACTCCTAGTTAATATCATTGCTTTCCAGAGGGATTCGGCCTTAGAGGCGTTCAGGCATAATCACACGGACGGTAGCATCGCACCACCGGCCTGTCGACCGAGTCTAACTAACCTGAGAGACTAACCTGTCTCACGACGGTCTAAACCCAGCTCACGTTCATAAGCAGTCCCCGGCGAGATTATTTCCTTTAATATCAATACTCTCACAAAACTGAACTTATTGTGTATCTTATCAGCTGTGTTCATAATCTGTCCCCGGAGAGATGATTTCCTTAAATAACATTACTAGCACAACATTGCACTTATTGTGCATCTTACCAGCTGTTTTCATAATCTGTCCCAGGAGAGATGATTTCCTTAAATAACATTACTAGCACAACATTGCACTTATTGTGTCTCTTATCGGCTCATTACATTAGCAGGCCTCGGCGAGATGTTTCCTTTAATAACAGTAATAACACAAATCTGCTCATATTGTGTCTCTTATCGGCTCAGTTTGCAAGCAGGACTCGGCGAGATGATTTCCTTTATTAACAGTATTAGCACAACACTGCACTTAATGTTTCTCCTATCGGCTCTGTTCATAAGCAGGCCCGGCGAGATGATTTCCTTTAATCATATTACTAGCACAACACTGCATTTATTGTGTCTCTTATCGGCTAGTTTCATAAGCAGGCCTCGGCGAGATGATTCCATTTAATAACAGTACTAGCACAACACTGGACTTATTGTGTCTCATATCGGCTTTGTTAGTAAGCAGTCAACGGCGAGATTATTTCCTTTAATAACAGTACTCTCACAACACTGAACTTATTGTGTATCTTAACGGCTCTTTTCGTAAGCAGTCCTCGGCGATATTAATTCCTTTCATAACGGTACTAGCACAACACTGCACTTATTGTGCTTCCTATCGGTTCTGTTTATAAGCAGGCCTCGGTGAGATGATTTCCTCTAATAACAGTACTAGCACAACACTGCATTTATTGTGTCTCTTATCGGCTAGTTTCATAAGCAGGCCTCGGCGAGATGATTCCATTTAATAACAGTACTAGCACAACACCGAACATATTGTGTCTCTTATCCGCTCTGGTCATAAGAAGGTCTCGGCGAGATTATTTCCTTTAATAAAAGTACTAGCACAACACTGAACTTATTGTGTCCCTTATCCGCTCTGTTCGTAAGCAGGCCGCGGCGAGATTATTTCCTTTAATAACAGTAATAATACAATAATGCACTTATTGTGTCTCTTATCGGCTCTGTTTATAAGCAGGCCTCGGCGAGATGATTTCCTTTAATAACAGTACTAGCCCAACACTGCACTTATTGTGTCTCTTATCGGCTCTGTTCATAAGCAGGCCTCGGCGAGATTATTTCCTTTAATAACAATACTATCACAACACTAAACTTATTGTGTATCTTATCAGCTGTGTTCATAAGCTGGCCACGGAGAGATGATTTCCTTTAATAACAGTACTAGCACAACACTGCACTTATTGTGTCGTCTATCGGTTCTGTTCATAAGCAGGCATTGGCGAGATGATTTCCTTAAATAACAGTACTAGCACAACCCTGCAATTATTCTGTCTCTTATCGGTTCTGTACATAAGCAGGCATTGGCGAGATGATTTCCTTAAATAACAGTACTAGCACAACCCTGCAATTATTCTGTCTCTTATCGGTTCTGTACATAAGCAGGCATCGACGAGATGATTTCCTTTAATAAGAGTAATAGCACAACACTATACTTATTGTGTCTCTTATCGGCTCTGTTCGTAAGCCGGACAAGGCGAGATGATTTCCTTTAATAACAGTACTATCACAACACTGCACATAATATTTCTGCTATCGGTTCTGTTCAGAAGCAGGCTGGGCGTGATGATTTCCTTTAATTAGAGTAATAGCACAACACTGCACTTATTGTGTCCCATATCGGCTCGGTTCATAAGAAGGGCTCGGCGAGATGATTTCCTTTAATAACAGTACTATCACAACACTCCAATTAATATTTCTGCTATCGGTTCTGTACAAAAGCAGGCTGGGCGAGATGATTTCCTTTAATTAGGGTAATAGCACAACACTGCGCTTATTGTGTCCCATATCGGCTCTGTTCATAAGCTGGTCCCGGCGAGATGATTTCCTTTAATAACAGTACTAGCACAACACTGCACTTAATGTTTCTGCTATCGGTTCTGTTCATAAGCAGGCCGGGCGAGATTATTTCCTTTAATCACAGTACTAGAACAACACTGTACTTATTGTGTCTCTTATCGGCTCTGTTCTTAAGCAGTCCTCGGAGAGATTATTTCGTTTAATAACAGTACTCTAACAACACTGAACTTATTGTTTATCTTATCATCTGTGTTCATAAGCTGGCCACGGAGATATGATTTCCTTTAATATCAGTACTAGCACAACACTGCACTTATTGTGTCTTTTATCGGCTCAGGTCATATGCTGGCCACGGCGAGTTGATTTACTTTAATCTCATTACTAGCACAACACTGCACTCATTGTGTCTCCTATTGGTTCTGTTCATAAGCAGGCATCGACGAGATGATTTCCTTTAATAACAGTACTAGCACAACACTGCACTTATTGTGTCTCTTATCGGCTCTGTTCATAAGCAGGCCTCGGCGAGATGATTTCCTTTAATAACATACTAGCACAACACTGCACTTATTGTGTCTCTTATCGGTTCTGTTCGTAAGCCGGACAAGGCGAGATGATTTCCTTTAATAACATTACTAGCACAACACTGCACTTATTGTGTCTCTTATCGGTTCTGTTCGTAAGCCGGACAAGGCGAGATGATTTTCTTTAATAACAGTACTAGCACAACACTGCACTTATTGTGTCTTTTATCGGCTCAGGTCATATGCTGGCCTCGGCGAGTTATTTACTTTAATATCATTACTAGCACAACACTGCACTTATTGTGTCTTTTATCGGCTCTGGTCATATGCTGGCCTCGGCGAGTTGATTTACTTTAATATCATTACTAGCACAACACTGCACTTATTGTGTCTCTTATCGGCTCTGGTCATATGCTGGCCTCAGCGAGTTTATTTACTTTAATCTCAATAATAGCACAACACTGCACTTATTGTGTCTCTTATCGGCTCTGGTCATATGCTGGCCTCAGCGAGTTGATTTACTTTAATCTCAATAATAGCACAACACTGCACTTATTGTGTCTCTTATCGGCTCTGGTCATATGCTGGCCTCAGCGAGTTTATTTACTTTAATCTCAATAATAGCACAACACTGCACTTATTGTGTCTCTTATCGGCTCTGTTCGTAAGCCGGACAAGGCGAGATGATTTCTTTAAATAACAGTACTAGCACAACCCTGCACTTATTCTGTCTCCTATCGGTTCTGTTCATAAGCAGGCATCGACGAGATGATTTCCTTTCATAACAGTAATAGCACAAAACTGCACTTAATGTTTCTGCTATCGGTTCTGTTCATAAGCAGGCCGGGCTAGATGATTTCCTTTAATCACAGTACTAGAATAACACTGTACTTATTGTGTCTCCTATCGGCTCTGTTAATATGCAGGCTTGGGCGAGATTATTTCCTTTAATAAGGGTAGTAGCACAATACTGCACCCATTGTGTCTCAAATCGGCTCTTTTCATAAGCAGGCCTCGTCGAGATGATTTCCTTTAATAACATTACTAGCACAACACTGCACTTATTGTGTCTCCTATCGGTTCTGTTTATCAGCAGGCCTCGGTGAGATGATTTCCTTTAATATCAGTACTAACTCGTCATTGCACTTATTGTTTCTCTTATCTGCTCGGTTCGTAAGGAAACCTCGGCGAGATGATTTCTCTTAATAACATTACTTGGACAACACTGCACTTTTTGTCTCTTATCTGCTCTCTTAAATTAAAAATAAAGAATTATTTTGATTGTATTGTGACAACATAATTGGACTGTGGTTATTTAATTGAGTTTAAGACAGTTTAATATATTTACCTGACATATGTGGAGTGCTGTGTGTTCGAGTTAACAGTATTGATCCACGTTTTTGTGGGGAAGTGTTTGCGCTAACGTATTCATAACTTTATTCCGCATTTAACGGAAAAGCGGTTGTATGGGGTGGATTAGGTTGGTTCGCGATTGACGTATGGGGCTTACCGCAGGTGAACCCCTAAGCCGGGTCTTAGTTAGTGTTATGCGCGCACTAAACCTTCTCCGAGTGTTCGAAAACTATCGTTTTCGCGTATCTTACGTGACGATGAATGGCGGCGGTACACAGAAATTATACTCCGTCCGCTATCGATCCTACGTGGATATCGAATATACTGCCCGAAACGGCGCCAGATGAAAGAGGCGGCTGTTCGTGCGGTGTTTTATGAAACCGCAAATCGTGTTCTCCGATACATCGCGAACGCGTTCGACAAACGAGAAACTTCCACAAAAAATTTTTCTTCAATCAAATGCTGCAATAAAAAATTATTAATTTACGACTGTATCAAAACTGCCCAAATGTTAGAGATTGGAAAGAGATGAATCGCCAGGCAGTATTGAGAGATGATGAACTGATGAATCAATCAGATTTAGTATATATTCGATTTCTTAAAAAGTATTTAAGCTCGATGAATTGATAGAATGAAGTGTTCCTTTCAAGTCTTTACACGGGGCTGCTCTCGACCAGCTTAAGAGCACAAAGGGCAGCGGCAACAATTAATCGAAAACTGAGTAATATTCGTTATACTGTCCATGCGCAGGACGAAACTAGACGGACTTGATTCGGGACATAGTCAACATTTACGCTAATTTAGTCTATAATAAATCTCTGCTCTATCGAAATTAATATATAAAAATATTGTTAATATGCCAATACAGCGTGCGTAACTGTTTGCGTTGTATGCATAAAAATATTTTGAGGGTTGAAGAGCACCACCGGCTACCAAATTGGGGAAAACCCCAACAAGATTCTTATTCTGTGGTGAATTATCAAGAGAAAATTAGAGTCGTCGGAGTGAGGGAGGAGAGAGGGAGTCAGAAATTGGTGTTGACAGGCGGGGGTTTTGACGGGGCATTCCACAGTCAGTTTCCTCGCTCCCAATCGGACCAACTTGTCCAATACGGCCTCTGGAGATAATATAAGCGTAACTGAAAGTTACAGAAGATAGGACAATGTACGAGATACCGTAGATTTCGTGTTTTTTATCGGCTCTCGCTGGTTAGTCCCTCCTCAAAAACACAATAACATGACGCGTATATACACACACAACAAACGGAAACCACCACAGTACAAGTGACAGTGACAGTGCAGTGAGGATGGCCGAAAAACTTCCAAAGTGCCAAAAGTGACGAACACCGCTAATAAAGATGGCGAGCAGCCGAAACATATCTACCAAAAGACCAAACCGGCGAGAGGAAATAGAAACACGCGAAATTTATAATGTTTATTATGTTTAATCGAGTATTTATTATTATCACCCGGTCGCGCTTTTCCACTATTATTAGTCTTGCACGTGGCGGAAAAGTTACCTTTTTGGTTAATTTTTTTCTGGGTTTCTCCCGGCGAATTTTTAATTGGGGAAGCACCCAACATCTTCCACGTTGTCTACTCACTGCCGGACGAAACCGGTCTGGCAAAGAGCGAACCGGCGAGAGGACACAGAAACACACTACATCTACAGTATTCCAAGCCCTCGCAGACCAGAGAACAGGTATTCTAAATAAGTTAGATTTAATGAATAGATCGTGCCGGAAGAAAGAACGGACTGAAAGCAAGTAAAACCGGTGGTGTTAGTTTCATAAACTGCCCCGAGGGGTTGGGGATGGGGTCGGTGGTCGCGCATCCCGACTAATCCTCGAGGATTAATTCGGGCCAATTCCGGGTGGAAATAAATTCTGGGGTGGATTGTAAATTTTAGTCATTCACCTCCTCTGGGGTAGATCGGTGGAAGGGTGGGTATTCAACAAGTGGACAACCATATTCCCCGGCCTTCGGTACATCGGCATCACTTTTAATTACAGCTCTGTCTCAATTCGGTCGATTATATCTTCATTAGCCCATAAACGGATTATTAACGCACTGGTAATCGGCACCCTACTCAACCGTATTTATTTCCACCCCTACTGTTATTTCTGCCCTTATGGGCTGTAAACAATTAATTGATGTTCTGGAATTCGAAATATCTGTTGATTAAATTTTAAACTGATCGATTTCGGTCTGCCAGGTGTCGATACCGCGTCATCTGCAATTCTAAACAGTCCGGCTACAAACTGCAATTTTTTATTGAACAATCAACAATCGGTTATAGGTGCAATTGAATCGCCTATTGTCCTGACTGTGGCTTGCTATGCTGGACGGAGAAGATCTCTAAGTTTAAGCCGCCCAGGTTGGGTAACGCGGAGGAAAGATGTTCGCCGCTTGGAATAAGAAAAATACCGGTGTATTCAGGACGGATGGAAGGACACTCTATTTGTATCACAGGCTTACACAAATCTCAATGACATTATACCCAATAGAGTTCCAATACGATTCTCCTGGATATCGTAGATTTCGTGTGCACTTTGGATGTTTTTGGGCATCCTCACTGCACTGTCATTGTCGCTTGTACTGTCTGAACAGACAACCGCCGCAGTACAAGTGCCACAGTGTGACTAACACCACTACCAAAACCGGCCAGGCAAAAGACCGAACCGGCGAGAGGAGACAGAAACACACGAAATCTACGGTATACTAACTTATTTCTTATCATTGAGTGAAGAAGTGAATAGAATTATCACAAACTAACTGCTGGTTTTGTGTCGTCTCCTTCCGACGTTTCGGAAGCCTTACCGGCCCATAATCAGGGTACGACCCTGAGCTAACTAACACTCGAGAGACACCTGGAATTAAAAGAACGAAAACCGTTCCAATGGAGCCCGCTCAGGTGATTTCCAAAACAGGAAAATCCTCTAATATCCTGTAAGGGGAGGGCCAGCCCCTGAGAACCGAGGTTCTTCCCACATTATTAAGCGATCCTAACGGAAATCAGTTAGTGATAAGTTCAAGTTCGTTTAATTTATTTCCTCTTAATGTTATACTACTGAGTGAGGTACAAAGTGCTAACAAGATGCCACGAAACAGACGGCTACTTCCGCTATTATATTGGACCTGATAGGCGAGTGGGAAATGGAATATTCTAATTAATATACCGGAAAATGCGAATTTGTATTAAACTCCAAATTAAGGCGGTTTGAAATAAACATATTTTAATACGCTGTTGATGATAATACGATTTGAAGTGGTAAAATGCCATTGGACCAAAAGGTAGGAAACCAATTCGAACTAAAGTTGGAACGGTACTAGAAAATCGTCCGATTAATAGAGGCGAACTTTTCCTGTTTTGCGGAACGTGAATTTGAATTTGCACTCTCACGTCCCAATTAAATCGGTTTCAAATAAAATATGAAAACAAATTCATCAGAATAAACTGGAAAATAAATTTGAACCAAGCAAAATCAAATTTTATGAAGCCGGCCGGCGAACACGATACTAAACCCGAACAACCGCCTTGCCTTGAGGACTTAGTATCAAGCTGCGCCGTGTTAACAATAAAAATATTTAGTATTCAATATTTGGTTTATTTATAAGTTTATATATAATCTATGATTTATATATAAGCGTGGAATTACGCTTCTATTCATGGAAATAGTCGTCTTCAGTAGTATTACATCGGTGAATTAGCGATACAATCTACTAGTTATCTTTGAGTTGGCGCTCCCATAAAAATAATTAGAAACGAAAAACTACCCTTCTGGCCCGAAAAATACTGAAATGCAACATTTACGTTTTCGATACGTTTACGTTTGCTTAGATGCAAATGCGAATCTGAAGGAAATTACAAATAATGTAATTATGGTCCGACATCGTTACATAATTTCCCACGCATCAGGATTCTAATCACCTGTGAATTCACCATCATGGAATTTACCTCTTCGCAGAACTTAATTTCATTATACCTGGTTATCTAGCGACTCTTGGTTACATAGGACCTACTACCGTACTATATCCCGCTGATTATTACTATCGGTTAAGCTAAGTCCCATATCAGAGTAAACCGGTTCTACAGCGGACCAGTTCTTGTGACGTTATGATTACCGTGGGCCGCACTAACTTTCATAAATAATATATAAGTCATGGGTCGACGGAGATAGTAAACAAATGAACAAGCGAGATTTGACAAGCCCCTTTCGGGTCGTAAGTTTGTTGAAAAGAAACCGGGTACGGCTTGTGAGAGCCGACAAGCCCGCGGGTCGACGTAAGACCGTTCACCTCAAGGAGTTGAGGACCCCGGCGAAGAAGCGAGTGCGCTTCTCGTAAGAAATAAGAGTTCGGGATATAGGTCGGCGAGCTTGTTCCACGGTGATTCGGGGAGCTCGTAATAAGGGAAGAGTTCGCGTTCGGATTCCCGGAACTGATCACCGGGGAATGTAAATAATTTTACTGATTGGTGGCAAGTGGATTTGTAATTTAATTATTACCGGGCGGGGCGGTAGCCTATCCTAAAAGAAAACTCGGTATGCGGGTGGGGTTTTATCCCCACTGCTTCCCGGTCCGTCATTCGGTAGGCAGGGGTCTACTGAATTTGAAATTGAAGAGATAAGTGCGTGTATAGAATATATAAATTCCATGGCTGTGGCCTCGCCCTTATCCATGTAGCGCGGCAACTTTGATTTCGACCCTTCCGCGCCGGGAAATGAGCTGGGATGTAATAATTTGACTTAATACAGGAGAGGAAATTACATATTTTGGAGACGAAAACGTCGTTCCCGTGCCCTGGACTTGCCCGGGGCACTCAACACTGAAAACACTCCGCAATTCTACGCACCGAACCGCCTGATTAGGACGGCGAAAAACGTGCTGCTTCCCGCGAATCGGGCCTCGGGGTTCCAAAATTCGGTGGCGACGAATTCGTACTGTTCTGTGGGAAAATTGGGGTTAATTATATACAGAACTTCCACCACGAAATTCCCAGGGTAGCGAGTTACGAGCCTAGCGGATTTTGTCCGTTGCAGGGTTTAGTTCCTGCGACAAACGGCGGGTTGCTTGGGAAGAATTATATTGCAGTCGGTGTCCTTATATCTCCGATTTCTTCGCATACCGTGAGGAGAATACCGAAGAATTTTTATGGCAGGCGGTCTCCTTGAGATCTTACCCTTCACCAAAAGCGGGAGCGAGGGTTGCTACCCGGGATTAAACCTGGAGGATCTCTCTCTTCCTCACGTCCGGCAATTTATTCCCTTAAACATTAGTTTTAATCTAATACAAAATTAAATTTAACCTGGCCTCCGGGTACAAATGTTCCCTTGCCACAAACGACGATAGTAGCGGGAGACTTCAACACAAAACACACCTTCTGGAACTACGTCAGAAGGAACGCGGCGGGAACCGATTTGAAAAGTTCCTAGACGAAAATAGGAACGTCCATATCGAGATTCCCCAAAACACACCCACATACCCGACGACGGAAACACCCCATACACCCTGGATCTCGTCGTGACAAATAGGGGACACAAAATAGCCAGGACGCGAGTGCTAAAACTCGGATCGCGGGACCACTTGCCGGTATTCTTCCGGGTACAACACGGACCGGAAATATGCTTAGATAAAGCATCGAGCCGATTGGGACCTCTTCAGAACAAAGATCAACGACGCCACCGCAACCGCGATGCCACCTTTGACTACGGAACAGGACATTGAAGAGATAAAAGCGCCCCAACCCTGCTTTCTGATACCAGTAATAAAATATTGGACTACAAAGGAAAATCCGAAGCGCTTTTAACGTATTTCGCCAACATCCACAAAGAGACGGTGGACGGAGGAAAAACCCGCCAACAACCAGAAAATAGCGGCGTACGTGAAGAAGACAATAGTCCTGACCCGGCCTACACCCGAAGGAGGCATCAAAAGGAACCTGGCGGTACAGAGGACACGGCCGACGAGAAGGAAGGCAACGAAGGACAGACGTTAGGAGACAATACTTCGAGGAAGCACAACGAGGACCCTCCCTCCCGCAGGTATGAGTCTAACGGACACCCCAATAAAACCCGCCACCCCAAAGAAATCCTAAACATTATCCGCAAGACAAAGACTAGGACCGCCCAAGGTATCGACTGTTTGAGTAACGCCGCAGTTAAAACCTACCCCGTAAAGCCATAGTATTGTTCGCGAACATAATCAACGAAATTCTGAGGCGAGGCGAGGCCTTCCGATCCTCTGCAAAACGGCTCTCATAATACCCATCCCGAAACCCAACAAACATCCGACACATCAAAGCTCCTATCGCCCCATCAGCCTATTACCAGTCCATTTTAATTGACCTCTTTAATATTATTTTTCTTAATTTTAATAGAAAGTCCCTGCTGGTGATTGGCATTGTCCTAGATGCCGACCGAAGGAAAAAGTTAAAACTGTAAAGAAGAAAAGACATTTCTTTTCTGAGGGTTCCGATGAGGAAAATGAAGAGATTGATGAGTAAGTGATTTGAAATTACAAATTATTTTTCTCATTTTTGTGTCATGTTCTGAGAATTCAGTTATAATATTTTTATTTTTTGTTCAATGTTGGTTACATAGCACAATTGGCAGCTTACAGCCAGTTATACACTTTGTGATACGGAATGAGCAGGTTATGTTTTCTCATATCACTGGCTCTTATTTATAACTAAAGGCCATGACCAGGCTACCTGGATCCCAAGTGCATGCTCAACACTGAGGCTCCTCAATAATAATTGTTATAATTAACTGATGACAATGATCATTACAAACTCAAAGAACTCACAAAACATGAATTAATTTTCTCCCTGCACTCATTTAAACAGAAAAAATGAACATTTGTTAGTATAATGCTTGTAAATAACTTGAGAGCATTACACATTAAAGTTCATTTATTATAGTGGATATTTCTATACTATTTAATATAACTGGTGTAGAGTAAGGAACCTGACATGTAAAAATTGAAAGTTTCTTTTATTTTATAGAAAAGAATGTTTAACTCCACTATTTTTACTTTCTTTTGCAGGGAAGATGTTATATGTAAAGTATGCAATCAAAAGGGCCCAGAACTGGTGTGTGATACATGTGACAGGAGGTTTCATTTGAAATGTGTTGTACCTCCTGTTAGGAAAGTACCTAAATCAAAATGGTTCTGCCATGATTGTCGGGTCCAGAATAGTTTAGCTCAAGTGAAAAGTGAACCAAAACCGGAACCTAAAATAGAGCCTGGTAAAACATACAATTCATTCTTCCTCTATATGATTTGACATTGTAGTTTACTTAAAGAAAGGGCATATTAATGAATTATTAAATGAAAATAAATTGGATCACCATTTAGAAAAAAGTAATTTGATCACGTTAAACCAAGTTTCCATTTAAATTTGTTATAATTTTATTATTGTATTTAACAAATCCGAGACATTCAGAAATCACGAGTATTTATATCGAAATCTTTTCAATTATCTCCTAGACAACCCTATTTTCAATACTTAACTTGTTTAAAATAGTGTATGAACTTTCACAAAGAAGAATCATGTTTATTCCTAATTAATTTTTCCTTCTGTATATTTGATTTTGATTATTTGGAAATCATGTAATACTTAAAAAACAATGCTGGTTGTCTTAGATAGATTTATTGAATCCAATGAATATATAAAAAATTGTCATAATAAACAGTCTTTAATAACATAATGTTAATAAATTATAACACTGACATCATTTTATGAATACATAAGATAATGGAGTCTTGGTTACAACATTTTATTTTAAAAGTCTTTGTTTTCAGGATGAACTATTTCTTTTTTGTACAGCAAGAACATATATAACTCTAGTTGTTAAGGTGTGAGGTTGCATGTTAGTATGACATATGAATAAAGTTGCAATCAACTATGTTGAGAATTTTAGTTTTTATTTTGATTTATCTATTACAGTTGAGTTCTGAATGCAGAGCATAAGAACAGTTTTAGATCATATTTATTTTGCTTTTATAATTTGAAAGGAGATGGTCTTGATGGTGGTGGTAAAATAAAGTACAGTAGGTGCATTTATTTATTTATTTATATGAAGCATCATGGAAATATCGTAAAACATTGCCTTTAATTAGGCACAAAACAACTTAAATCCGATTAGATAAAGTTAAAACACTTGACTTGATCAGATGTGATCATTATAAGAGGTGATATAGTGAATAACACAAATAAAGACTAGTATTATGAATAATAATATAGAATGTGTCAATATGCATTACGGGTCTCACTCAGATTTCTAGCATTCCATGTTTGTTATGCTTAGATTTTTCCCATAATTCACTGCTTGCATTTTAATACGTTTAGTTGGGGATGAATGTTGAACCCAGAGAAATAAAGTGTTTTTCTTATTATTATTTACCTTAAATAATTCGGTATGGGCTGACGGACTCGTCTATAAAATGCAAAATGCGGAGTGTCCACCAGAATGTGCGTTCTCCTGCGCTCCTTCCTCACCGACAGGAAGATCAGAGTCAAAATCAACGACTCGATCTCAGACCCGGCCACTATCCCGGCAGGCGTCCCCAGGATCCGCCCTCGCCCCACCCTATTCAACCTATACACCGCCGACCTCATCTCCGATATCCCGAAAGGAGTCAAATTAGCGGCATTCGCCGACGATCTGGACCTAAACACCTAATCTGGACGAAATAATAGATAAAATAACTACTAAACACAGAGACAAACTTCAAAACCACCCAAATCCCTGGCATCTTCCTCCCGGCTACCCCAAAACTCCACTGGCTGCCCAAAGGACGTACCACAACGGGAGGGTCCTCACGCCGAGCTAGAAGATATAGTCTTCTATTCTATGCTTGAAGTCATAGTCTTCTATTCTATCCTAGAAGTCATAGTCTCCCATTCAAAGTGAAAGTGAAACATTGTAGTGAAAGCTGTGAATGTGCCAGCTAATGTGCCTATAGTGCATTGTGCTAACGACGGTATACGACCGGTCGTATACTGTCACCAGTTCCCAGTGATCAGTGCACAGACACCGAGTTTCGCGAGCAGTGTAGTGAACCCAAGTGGCAAGTGCAAAGTGCGTGAGTGAATGTGTGTGTCTGTGCGAGTGAATGTAGTGAGTGTAACTTAATTTCTCGGGTTTTTAATGTATATTTTCCCGATTATCAGTACAAAATTGTTAAATGTTCACGAGGTTAAATACCAAATACTTAAATATATATAAGTTATTTTTCTCAGTGAAAGAATAGTGTTTTTAAAAACGGTTATTTCAATTAAAACACGATTTATTTGATCTACACAATAATACAGATGAAAAGGCTTCTTACAGCACCCGTCCGGTCTCAAGCTCTGAATCAGACTGACTCTCGCTCCTGCCCGCCTTACAATATAACGTTCTTCTTAACAAAGGGCTTTGTCAAATCTCTATGTTGATGTTATGAGTCATACTACCACTCGGGTTTCCGACCGCCCTTCTGACTCCTCCCCCCCAGATTTGGCAAACCCCTTTGTTAAGGTTTATTTACAATTTTATTTACAATTTTCTTATTTCTAAAGTTCGGGGACAGGGTTTCTTCCATAATCCTCCTCGGCCCATTGTATTCTGCTCGTTGTGACAGGAACGACGCTTGTAAAAATAAAAATAAATTAACCACACAAGAAAAGTAAAATACAAAAGGTAACTAAACTAATATTAAACTTCGCCGAGGGGTCCCTAACTATTTACAATTTTTCTCTGGCGATCGGGATCAGGAATCCGTTCGCGGACTGTGCCCCTTATTTTGCGCTCCCCGGATTGCCGCGGAGCTCGATCGCCGACCTATCTCCCGAACTTGAGTCTCGTTCGCGAACCGCACTCTTCTTCCGCGGAGTCCGCAACTCCTGGAGGTGGGCGGTCTCGTGTCGCCCTGCGGGGTTGTCGGCTCTCAAGTCGCACCCGGTTTCTACTCAACAACCGCGCGACCCGATACGGCCCCAGATATCGCGGATCTGTTTTCCTGCGCCGGCAGGCGTTCTTACGGAAGACCACATCACCCACGCGTATCTCTTCGAGTAAATTCCCTTCTGTCCCTGTATTATGCTTGTTAGTCATTTCCGTTTTTGTCTTCTCAATTTTGTCCGACACGCCCGCCCGTGCCGATAGGGAATTTGTTAAATCGTGCGGGGTCTGACCCGTCGCGGAGTGTACGCTGTAGTTATAGGCTAGGACGGCTCTAGCCATCGCGTTCGTTCCCGTTACGCCTTTCCCGACTTTCAATAAATTTAAATGCTCCGCGAGGTCCCGTGCAGGCGTTCGATCATACCGTGGGATTGCGGATGTCGCGGCGTTGTATAATGCCAGCCAATATCGAGCTCTTTCAGTGTATCGCGGAGACGTTTATTGTCAAATTCGCGGCCCTTGTCCATAATGACCAAATTCGGTTTTCCTTGCGTCGCGAATCGTTCTAACAGTGCTGTCCTAATTGCGCTCGCCGTCTTATTTCTAATTCGCCGGGCGTAGGCTAGGCGTGAGTACTCGTCAATCGTTGTGAGGTACTTTTCCTTATCCCAGAAGAATACGTCCATCTGGACTCTCGAACCCGGCTCTGTCGGGGTCGGTGTAACCATCCGCGGGGCTTCTAGCGGTCTCCTTACGTACTTTACTCGGTTACACACCGAACACTCACCGATAATTTCTCTGACTGTGCCCAACATGTCGGGCCAGTAGTACTCCCTCTTTAAGTGGTCCACTGTTTCCTTTTCACCCCTATGATTTGTGATACCGGTATGGTAGCTTTTTACTATTCCGTATTGTCTCGTCTCCGATTTTATGGTTTCCACCATCCTGTCGCAAACTATTAGCTGGCCGGTCCGTCCTATTTGCCCTGCTAGGTAGGCTGTAATCAGCCTCTGTTCTAACTCCCGAGAATCGGTATACGCATGATACGATCTGTCCTGGTCAAGTACTTGTTGCAGAGTTTCCACCAACTGCTCGGTTGACGCGTCCGTCCCCACGCGAACTGTCGTTGTCCGCGTATGCTGCATACCGATCGCGCTCTGTCAATATTTCCGACCCTGTATGCTCACTAGGATCAACTGATCCCGCTTGTCGTTGATTATTTGCGACAGTCGAGTCACTCCTGACGGAAGGTCAGATTCTGGCTCTTCCGGGGTGGCGGGTGGTCTCTACGGTCGTCCCTAGACCTCTATCGCTAAATGCCCCGTCTCTTAGGTATCTCAGGGCGAATGGGGTATCTCCTCTCCGGCTACCTCTGGGTCGTCCGCGCCGTTTTCTCCGGCGTTGACATTCCTGGAGAGACAGTCTGCCACCACGTTCTCCGAACCCTTGGTGTGCGATATCACGAAGTCGTACGCGGCTAGCCGCTCTTTCCACTTCGTGATACGCGCAGACGTCTCCTTCAGTTTGTCAACCCAGACTAACGGCTTATGGTCCGTCCGGACCGCGAACGATCTCCCAAACACGTACGGCCTGAATTGTTCTATTCCCCATACGACTCCCAGCAGTTCGCGTTCTATCGTACTATAATTCCGCTCTGCGGGCGTTAACATCCGACTCGCGAATGCGATCGGCCTATCTCCGTCCTCTTCCGGCTGGGAGAGGACCGCGCCTATCGCTTCCTGACTCGCGTCGGTCGTTATTACGAACTGCTGTTCGAAGTCGGGGAATTTCAAGACGGGGGCAGAGCAAAGGGCCTCCTTACATCGTTCAACCGCATCCAGGACTCTTGCGGTGATGCTGAACTCCTTCCCCTTTTTCAGCATCGCCGTCAAGGGCTCCGTAATGTGGGCGAACGACCGGATAAATCGCCGATAATATCCTACCATACCCAAGAACGTCCGGACCTCTTTAACGTTCTTGGGTACCGGCATTTCCCTTATAGCTCTGATCTTTTCCGCATTCGGACTCACTCCCGTGGCCGTAATCTCGTGTCCCATAAATTTGATCTGGTCTACTGCCAACGTCGTTTTGTCGGCTGCGACCTTCAATCCAAATCCTCTAATTCTCTCGAATAGCTTCGAGGTGTGCTCGTGGTCTTTCAGCGTCTTACCGAAGACCACGATGTCGTCCATGTATATCTGGACACACCCCTCATCTAATCTTCGAGGAATCATCCATCAATCGTTGGAAGGTCGCTGGGGCATTCTTTAGCCCGAATGGCATCCGTAAGAACTCATAGTGTCCGCGCTCGAAACTGAAGGCTTTTTCCACATCCTCCGGATGCATACGTATCTGGTGATACCGGATTTCAGATCGAGCGTGCTGAACACTTGAGCGCCCGCCATTCGGTCCAACATCTCTTCAAGCAGGTACCTTCCAGCCTAGTCCTACTATTCAATTCTATAATCTACCACAACTCGGTATTTTTGTACGCCGTCTGCCCCTAGTTTCTTGGGACTACCCACAGGCTGCAAACGACGACGTCGATCGCCGTATAATGCCTTTGCCTTATCATTTCTTTGATGTGCTCCGCGATTATCTCTCTCATCGCCTGTGGGTACCTACGCGGTTTAACATACACCGGTTTTGTGCCTTCCAGATCAATGGTATGCCGGACTCTACCTGTTGCCGTTAACGGTTCCTCTTTGTAGAATGTATCACCATACCGGTCTTTAATTTTCCGCGATAATTTTTTCGCGCGTGGTCTGATGCTCGACCGATGTGACCGCGATGTCCGCGTCCCTGCGTCCCACGCTTCTGCGCTGTAACGATTGCCGCTCAGGGTTACCGTCCAGCAGCCGTTTGTCAGTCGCTGTTCCCGTTTACCCTCTCAATAACGTCGCAACCGATTATCATGTCGTATTTTCTACTGGGCAACCTCGCGACGTGTACCGCGGCTGTTCCTGATTTACCGGTCAGTTTCCGGAGGAATCTTGTCTCGCCCAACAGTCGTTCCACTCCGGTCACGGTCCTGACCGTACAATTACATGGGTCCCCTGATGTGGTCCCCGGAATCTCCTGCACGCCGCAGGCAGATCAACGTCGAGTCGGACCCCGTATCTAAGAGGCCCACAATCCCAGGACTTAATGAATATTACGGGCAGCAAGCCTGGTCGCGCACCTCCCGGGGTGAAGCCCGTTACCCCAGTGTCCGCTGCCCGTATGCCGACCACCACTCACCTCAGCTGGGTGGCGTCTCCCGCTGATTCCGGGCGCCGTTTCCTCGTCCCCTCTTTGACTTCCTGTCGTCGTCCGAGCTCGACGCGACTGAGCGCTGTGATCCGCGCCCAGTGATCCTCTGCGGCCGGTACCTCCGCTCAGGCCCTCTTCACTCGATGAACCTAAAATAGGGAACTCAACATCTTTTAAGTTATCCCGTTTTCTACTGTGACGTCGCGTCGCGGAGCAGTCCATCGGTTCGCCCTGGTCGCGGCCGCGTAGGAGACAGGCTGCCGGAACCGCGACCTCATCATATAGGGGCACTCCGGGCGAAATGCCCTCTTCCGCACTCCCAGCACACCTGGGGTCGCTGCTGCTTCCGCAGTCTGTCCTGCGGCCGATAGTTGGGGTTCCGGGAGGCTTCGGATCTCTTGGTCAGAGCCCGCTCCGGTGTGCGTTCCTCTTTGTAGGACGGGGTCCGCCTCTCGAACCGGGCCGGTTTCGTCTGGCGTTGTCGGTCGCGCCTTGATGTCACTTCCGTCCAGCAACGCCTCTCTTCATTTTCGTTATGGCCTCTAAGGCTTCGTTGAACCCTGTGCGACCTGCGGGTGTCGCCCTAATTGATTTGGCCAACGTGTCCCACCCGTTGGCCAACATTTAACGAGCTCCAATAGTACTAGTTGCGACTGGTCGCGCCGCTCCGTCTCTTCCACTGCCGATCCGACCTCTTCCAGCGCGGGCCTCACCTCTTCCATCACCCTGACGGCGTACGCTGAGTGTCTCCCTGTTTCACGCTCCATCTTTACAATTTTTGCCCACCGTCTCCAGATCGAGGCCCTCGACCCGGCGTAGTGTTCCTTCAGCCGGTTCCGGACCTCAACCCAGGGCTGCTGGACCCGCAACCCGATCTCCCGTAAGACGGACCTGTCGATCCGCCCCACGAGGTCCTCTACTAGTGGTGTGCATAGTTCTGGCGGCAGCCTGCCGTCAAAAATTTCTTTATGAAGGCCGTCCGCCTTCTCCAACCACTCGGTGAGGTCGCGGGCCTGGCCCTCGAACGGCCACAGGTTACCTATTCGCACCGCCAGATAGGATGTCCTATGATTCTGTGCGGCCATCCATGCCGCCGTCGTGGCTGCGTCCATTGTGGCCTGGTCGGGCGATTTCGCCATAGTTTTGCTGCCAAACGGTAGAACCACGCGCAAGGAAGAGAAACGAAAGAAAAAGCAGAAAGAAGAAGGAAAAAAATTTTCCCGATCGCACTAATACTTCCCGGGTTTCGGCACCAGTTATTTTCTCAGTGAAAGAATAGTGTTTTTAAAACGGTTATTTCAATTAAAACACGATTTATTTGATCTACAAAATGATACAGATGAAAAGGCTTCTTACAGCACCCGTCCGGTCTCAAGCTCTGAATCAGACTGACTGCCGCTCCTGCCCGCCTTACAATATAACGTTCTTCTTAACAAAGGGCTTTGTCAAATCTCTATGTTGATGTTATGAGTCATACTACCACTCGGGTTTCCGACCGCCCTTCTGACTTATATATATATATATATATATATATCCATGTATAATCACCATTGGTATATCGTTTTATCGATGTATCATTTGTTAAGGAAACTTGTTTTTATCTTGTATCTTGGTATTAGGCGGGTGCTCGGCATTCGAGTCTTACAGTTGCTAGCTCTATCTATATGATATCGAATCGGTTATCAGATGTTCTTATTATTCATTGATTGATTCTTGGATTAAAATAAATATTCTTTTTGGTGTTGCAACGTTTAACTTGAATACACCCGTAAAATATATTTAAAGAAAAAAAGATATTGTTAAAATTTACTGTTGGAGACCCCGAGAGTTTATCGGGTGGTATTCGATATATCGATATATGCGTGTGTCAAAGGATAATAGAAAACTTGGTGGTATTCTTGTTTCACCATTATACATTATATTATATATATATATATATATATATATATATATATATATATTTATACGTATATATATATATTTATACAATTACAAATTGTTTGGAAACATCAAATTACGGTTTGCCATCAAATAACTATGTTTCTCTCTGCCCAAGTGGGAGAATTGGTGACTTATAAGGATTGATATCGAATTGTTCCAATTAGAGTGATAGTAAAGGTAAAACATGCTCTATATATGAATTACAAAATAAAGTTTATAACCATTTAACTTTATTGTGTGAGACCAACAATTGAACATCAGTGATAAAGAGATATGAAAGATGATTACGTAAGTTTTCTCATCAAATCCTTATTCATAAACTCTGAAAACTATATGTTTTGAGAAGACCAGAAACAGGGTTCAGAAAAAAAAAAAACAAAGAAAAAAGTATTAAAAGTTCTTGATGTGCTCCCATATCTATTTTTAAACTATCTTAATAACATTGCACTATATTTGTCATTTATTATATTACAAATAACATTTGCTGTAAAAGTTTTTTAAGAATGTTGATATTATTCAGGATGGTTACATTTAAGATAATTTTTCAGGGATTGTAATAAAATAATTATTATGTTTGAATTGGCAAAAATTAAACAGTTTCCTTTTAATACCATAAAACAAAGTGCTGGTTTAAAACCAGTAGTATGTTTTATGGTTGTATCTACACATTTCAGCTTCAATTTAAAAATGAGAGAATGTCTTAACTTTAAGAAGACCTAATAATTACATTAATCATTAAATTTTGAATAATAATTGTATTAATACATGTAGCTCACAGTAACCTAGAATGATTTAATTTGTTTTACGGATTAATAAACAAATGTTTTAACTGAATCATCCATACTATAATCAAGATGTTTATTTAATATTTGTAATAAATATGTTTTACAACAGCATCTCCTACTGTGGACGTTTAACAAAGGGATTTCTTTAATTTTAAAATAGGGCTTGTAAATTATTATTTAAATTTAGTAGAACTTCACTAAATGAAGTTGCCGGTTGCCCGGCCCTTTCGGACAAAGGGAAACACGCTGATTCCTTCAGTGTTGGCGCGCGTGCGGCCCAGAACATCTAAGGCATCACAGACCTGTTGCTTAATTTCGTGCGGCTAAAAGCCGCTAATGTCCCTCTAGAAGATATTGTGACGCCGGTAGCATGGATACCGGAATCGCCTATTTAGCAGGCTGATCTCGTTCGTTATCGGAATTAACCAGACAAATCGTTCCACCAACTAAGAACGGCCATGCACCACTACCCATTGAATCAAGAAAGAGCTGTCAATCCGTCATATTCCAATGTCGGGCCTGGTGAGGTTCCCCGTGTTGAGTCAAATTAAGCCGCAGGCTCCACTCCTGGTGGTGCCCTTCCGTCAATTCCTTTAAGTTTCAGCTTTGCAACCATACTTCCCCCGGAACCCAAAAGCTTTGGTTTCCGTAAGCTGCCCGCCGAGTCATCAGGAGGAACATCGGCGGATCGCTGGCTGGCATCGTTTATGGTTAGAACTAGGGCGGTATCTGATCGCCTTCGAACCTCTAACTTTCGTTCTTGATCAACTAAGACATACTTGGCAAATGCTTTCGCTCTAGTCCGTCTTGCGACGATCCAAGAATTTCACCTCTAACGCCGCAATACGAATGCCCCCGCTTGTCCATATTGATCATTACCTCGGATTCAGAAAACCAACAAAATAGAACCGAGGTCCTATTCAATTATTCCATGCACCACTATTCAGGCGGAATTCAGCCTGCTTTGAGCACTCTAATTTGTTCAAAGTAAACGTGTCGGCCGACCTCGACACTCAATGAAGAGCACCGAAGTAGGATTAGTTCGGCGACCGCTTCTCGGGGGAAGGCATCGATCCCTAATTGGACTTCCGCCGAGCCCCGCGATCCCCGGCCGCCACCGACAGGACATCCCACGGCGTGCCAGTTGCACCGACAGGCGGTGAACCGACAGCGTGGGACGCAGAACCAACTACGAGCTTTTAACCGCAACAACTTTAATATACGCTATTGGAGCTGGAATTACCGCAGCTGGCACCAGACTTGCCCTCAATAGGTCCTTGTTAAATGATTTAGAGTGTTCTCATTCCGATTACGGGGCCTCGGATGAGTCCCGTATCTTTATTTTTGTCACTACCTCCCCGTGCCGGGAGTGGGTAATTTGCGTGCCTGCTGCCTTCCTTGGATGTGGTAGCCGTTTCTCAGGCTCCTCTCCGGAATCGAACCTGATTCCCCGTTACCCGTTACAACCATGGTAGACGTAAAATCTACAATCGACAGTTGATAAGTCAGGCATTTGAAAGATGGGTCGCCGGTACGAGGACCGTGCGATCCGGTTTGTTATTCAGAGTCACCAAAATAAACGGGAAGGTCTCCCCGGACCCGATTGATCTAATAAAAGCGTCCTTTCCATAACTGGTCGGGACTTTGTTTGCATGTATTAGCTCTAGAATTGCCACAGTTATCCAGAAACGGATGTTTGCTGCTCAGTGAACTAAAACTGATTTAATGAGCCGTTTGCGGTTTCACCTTAATTAGGCTTGTACTGAGACTTGCATGGCTTAAGCTTTGAGACAAGCATATCATACTGGCAGGATCAACCAGAGAACAGAAGCAAGACGCCGCGGCGTACCGGAGACGCGCCCGCGGGCGGCGACCCCGGTCGCTCGGACGAGTCGTCGAGAGAGAGAGTGTGAGAGACACTCACTACTCAACGAATCGTAATATGTATAATATTAATAACGCGGGCACAGAGCATTACCGCGTTATTATATACGTTACTACTATCGTCGAGGGTATAGAGGTCCGTTGGCGGGCGCGGGCTCGCCCGGTCTCCCAACGACAGGTATACACAGTCTGTAAGCGAGCGATATAATATATAATAAAGAGTATAATATGTATAATATAATATATAATAAAAGAGTGCGACGAGAATTTTCTTCGATCGCAAATCGTCTGAGTCCTGGCGCCCGACCGTCGTACGGAAGGAGGCGCGCGTCGGACGGTGATCGCGTTCGGCCCACGGAGAGGGCGACGCGTGCACACCTACGGTCAATTTTCAACGATTGGCACTTTCAGTGGGACTCCGCCGAGTCGACAACGGGGTGTTTCAAAATGTACAATATGTTGTTCCTACGGACCGGCGGACGGACGAGACGCAGACGCCTCCCGCCAGAGTATATTCCCGCGCGGCGGCGTTGAGAGGTGATCGGGTCGGCCGCGCGGTATGCACGCACAGAAGGCATACGCGCGGACCGACGCACGAACTCGTTCTCGCCGGCCGGGAGATAAAAAGCGGGTTGCGAGAGCAGTCTCTCTCGTCGTCGGTGGACGGAGGAGTTGACTGGTCGTCCGTGACGACTGCGACCGGGCCGGTGGGGGCACACTGGGCGTAAATATAAGTGCCCCCGACGGAGAAGAGAAACCGAAATTTTGAGTGAGATATATATAATATAAAGCATCATCGAAAACACACAAACACAGACACACGACACACCCCCGGGTGGAGTCGTCGGTTTCCTTCGTCGCAAAACGACTCGAGACTATGCTGCGGGGGATACGCGCCGCCGCCGTCGTCGTCGTCGGGGCGGCGCAGCGCGACCGGCTAGCGGACAGCGAAGGGTGCCCGTGGACAAGCCGGTCATCCAACGTCGGTCCGCGAGGACACGCGTTGGATCCGTGCTTATTCCGATCGCACCGCCTTTCGCAGCCGCTCCCGGTGCTCCCTCAAAGAGTGAACGGACCGGCTGGACCGGGGTCGACCGATCGGCACCGGTCTAACGGGCCCGTCGGCTGTCGCATCGGTCGATACCGCGGATATTAACGGAACGGAAAATAACGGTCCCTCTCCCGCCGCCGCGCTGGGCCGCTACCCGACGCGCGGCGACCGCGACCGCTTGCTCGAAATTACCGCGTATACCCGACCGAACTCGGACGATGAGACGGGCGACGGACCGCGACCGGGTTCGGCGGCGTGGGCCGCCTCCTTCCGCTTTCCGGGCGGTAGGTGGCCGTCCAGGAGGACGATGATGGTGGTGGGGAGTCGCGAGAGGACCACCGGGCCCCTCGCGGTCACTCCCGAGGTGTATACCTCCTGCCAGCGAAGGCGGAAGAGAATACCGGCAACATCACCGACACCGATAACGCTCCGCCCTCTCCTCACCACTGCCGCTATACGCGTCCGCCACTATACCTCCACGCAGTATACCGCCTGGCCGCCTCCCCGACACGCGGCGACCGCCCGCTCGAAATTACCGCGTATACCCGACCGAACTCGTCAAAACGAACGGACGATGAGACGGGCGACTGACCGCGAGCGGGCGGTAGGTGGCCGTGGGATGAATAGGTGTTGGAGGAGGAGGATGAGTCGCGAGAGGACCACCGGGCCTCGCGGGCACTAGGAGTCGCGACGGGTCCCCTCCGCGCGTATACCTCCTGCCCGATGGCGGAAAGGAATACCGGCAACATCACAGACACCGATAACGCTCGGCCCCTCCTCACCACTCCCGCTATACGACGTTTTAATACGACACCGTTGAGTATCGGGAACACGGTGCGATGAAACGAACGGCAACGAACCGCACCGCACCGCACCGCACCGCACCGCACCGCAAAGTTATCTCGCGTATACCCGACCGTCGGGAAAAATAACAGACGAGAGTCCGCCGCCGCAGGGCGGGGAGGCCTCGCCTTCTTAATCGAAGACGAATCCCCAGGCTAGGGTAGAGTCTCAACAGATCGCAGCGTGATAACTGCTCTACCGAGTACAACACCCGCTCGGCACTTAAGTCGTCTGCAGACGATTCCGAGTCCCGACATCGAACTCCCCGTTAAGGGGATACCCAATGATACGCCTTCGGCCCGGAAAATTCCGAAACTGTTTTGAGCATTTCGACTCACGGGACTCCTAGTTAATATCATTGCTTTCCAGAGGGGATTCGGCCTTAGAGGCGTTCAGGCATAATCACACGGACGGTAGCATCGCGCCACCGGCCTGTCGACCGAGTCTAACTAACCTGAGACTAACCTGTCTCACGACGGTCTAAACCCAGCTCACGTTCATAAGCAGTCCCCGGCGAGATTATTTCCTTTAATATCAATACTCTCACAAAACTGAACTTATTGTGTATCTTATCAGCTGTGTTCATAATCTGTCCCCGGAGAGATGATTTCCTTAAATAACATTACTAGCACAACATTGCACTTATTGTGCATCTTACCAGCTGTTTTCATAATCTGTCCCAGGAGATGATTTCCTTAAATAACATTACTAGCACAACATTGCACTTATTGTGTCTCTTATCGGCTCATTACATTAGCAGGCCTCGGCGAGATGTTTCCTTTAATAACAGTAATAACACAAATCTGCTCATATTGTGTCTCTTATCGGCTCAGTTTGCAAGCAGGACTCGGCGAGATGATTTCCTTTATTAACAGTATTAGCACAACACTGCACTTAATGTTTCTCCTATCAGCTCTGTTCATAAGCAGGCCCGGCGAGATGATTTCCTTTAATCATATTACTAGCACAACACTGCATTTATTGTGTCTCTTATCGGCTAGTTTCATAAGCAGGCCTCGGCGAGATGATTCCATTTAATAACAGTACTAGCACAACACTGGACTTATTGTGTCTCATATCGGCTTTGTTAGTAAGCAGTCAACGGCGAGATTATTTCCTTTAATAACAGCTCTCCACAACACTGAACTTATTGTGTATCTTAACGGCTCTTTTCGTAAGCAGTCCTCGGCGATATTAATTCTTTTCATAACGGTACTAGCACAACACTGCACTTATTGTGCTTCCTATCGGTTCTGTTTATAAGCAGGCCTCGGTGAGATGATTTCCTCTAATAACAGTACTAGCACAACACTGCATTTATTGTGTCTCTCGGCTAGTTTCATAAGCAGGCCTCGGCGAGATGATTCCATTTAATAACAGTACTAGCACAACACCGAACATATTGTGTCTCTTATCCGCTCTGGTCATAAGAAGGTCTCGGCGAGATTATTTCCTTTAATAAAAGTTAGCACACACTGAACTTATTGTGTCCTTATCCGCTCTGTTCGTAAGCAGGCCGCGGCGAGATTATTTCCTTTTAGTAATAATACAATAATGCACTTATTGTGTCTCTTATCGGCTCTGTTCATAAGCTGGCCTCGGCGAGATATTTCCTTTAATAACAATACTATCACAACACTAAACTTATTGTGTATCTTATCAGCTGTGTTCATAAGCTGGCCACGGAGAGATATTTCCTTTAATAACAGTACTAGCACAACACTGCACTTATTGTCGTCTATCGGTTCTGTTCATAAGCAGGCATTGGCGGATGATTTCCTTAAATAACAGTACTAGCACAACCTGCAATTATTCTGTCTCTTATCGGTTCTTATCGGTATCGATATATCGAATACACCGATAAACTCAGGGTCTCAACAGTATATTTTAACAATATCTTTTTCTTTAAATATATTTCTTACGGGTGTATTCAAGTTAAACGCGTTGCAAATTAATCGCCGTTTTTAAAAAAGAATATTTATTTAATCAAGAATCAATCAATGAATAATAAGAACATCTGATAACTGATTCGATATAATATCAGATAGAGCTGTGCAACTGTAAGACTCGAATGCCGAGCACCCGCTCAAGATACAAGATACAAGATAAAACAAGTTTTATTTCCTTAAATACAAATGATATATCGATAAACGATATACCAATGGTGATTCCTACATGAATACCGGCCTATTGGCCCTACATATATATACACCGTATTATGGTATTTAACCTCGTGAATATTTAACAATTTTGTACTGATAATCGGGAAAATATACATTAAAACCGAGAATTAAGCTACACTCACTATATTCACTCGTACAGACACACATTCACTCACGCACTTTGCAATTGCCACATGGGTTCACTACACTGCTCGCAAACTCGGTTCTGTGCACTGATCACTGGGGAACTGGTGACAGTATACGACCGGTCGTATACCGTCGTTAGCACTATGCACTATAGGCACATTAGCTGGCACATTCACAGCTTTCACTACAATGTTTCACTTTCACTTTGGATGGGAGACTATGACTTCTAGGATAGAATAGAAGACTATGACTACATAGAATAGAAGACTATATCTTCTAGCTCGGCGTGAGGACCCTCCCGTTGTGGTACGTCTTTGGGCAGCCAGTGGAGTTTTGGGGTAGCCGGGAGGAAGATGCCAGGGGATTTGGGTGGTTTTGAAGTTTGTCTCTGTGTTTAGTAGTTATTTTATCTATTATTTCGTCCAGTTTAGGTGTTTAGGTCCAGATCGTCGGCGAATGCCCTAATTAACTCCTTTCGGGATATCGGAGATGAGGTCGGCGGTGTATAGGTTGAATAGGGTGGGGCGAGGCGGATCCTTGGGACGCCTGCCGGGATAGTGGCCGGGTCTGAGATCGAGTCGTTGATTTTGACTCTGATCTTCCTGGTGGTGGAAGTTCTGTATATAATTAACCCATATTTTCCCACAGAACAGTACGAATTCGTCGCCACCGAGTTTTGGAACCTCGAGGCCCGATTCGCGGGAAGCATCTCGTTTTTCGCCGTCCTAATCCGCTCATGCGGCTCGGTGCGTAAAATTGCGGGTGTTTTCATGTTGAGTGCCCAGGAGAGTCAGGGCACGGGAACGACGTTTTCGTCTCAAAATATGTTCCTCTCTGTATTAGGTCAATTATTACATCCAAGCAGCTTACGAACAGAGCAAATATGAGACACAATAAGTGCAGTGTTGCTAGTACAGTGATTAAAGGAAATCATCTCGCCGGGCCTACATATGAACAGAGACGATAGGAGAAACAATAATTGCAGTCTTGTTTTATTACTGTTATTAGGAAATAATCTCGAGGACGACTTAAGAACAAAGCCGATAAGAGACACAATGAGTGCAGTGTTGTGCTAGTACTGTTATTAAAATCAACTCGCCGAGGCCACCATATGACCAGAGCCGATAAAGAACCAATAAGTGCAGTGTTGGTATTAAAGAATCTCTCCGAGGCCTTCTTAGACAGAACCGATATGAGACAAAATAAGTGCAGTGTTGTTATTACTCATTTAAAGGAAATAATCTCGCCCAAGCATAATATTAACACAGCCGATAGGATACACAATATGCAGTGTTGTGCTAGTACTGTGATTAAAGTAAATCATCTCGGCCAACCTGCTCATGAACAGAACCGATAATAGAAACATTAAGTGCAGTGTTGTGCTAGTACTGTTATTAAAGGAAATCATCTCGTTGTCCTCTTACGAACAGCGCCGATATGAGACACAATGAGTGTAGTGTTGTGCTAGTACTGTTATGAAATCATCTCGCCGAGACCTTCTTATGAACAGAGCCGATAAGATACACAATAAGTGCAGTGTTGGGCTAGTACAGTGATTAAAGAATTCATCTCGCCAGGCCTGCTTATGAACAGAGCTTATAGGAGACACAATAAGATCTGTGTTGTGGTAGTACTGTTATTAAAGAAAATAATCTTTCCGATGCTTAAGAACAGAGCCGATAGGAGAAAAATAATTCCAGTGTTCTGCTTGTACTGTTATTAAAGGAAATCATCTGACCGAGGCCAGCTTAGGAACACAGATGATAAGATAAACAATAAGTTCAGTGTTGTGAGTACTATTATTAAAGAAATAATCTCTCCGAGGACTGTAAGAACAGAGCAGATAAGAGACACACTAAGTTCAGTTGTGTGCTAGTACGGTTATTAAAGGAAATCATCTCCGAGGCCTTCTTATGACCGAACCGATATGAGACACAATAAGTGCAGTGTTGTGAGAGTACTATTATTAAAGGAAATCATCTCGCCGAGACCAGCTTATGAACAGAGCCGATAAGAACACAATAAGTTCAGTGTTGTGCTAGTACTGTTATTAAAATCCTCTCGCCGAGTCTTGCTTACGAACAGAGCCGATAAGAGACACAATAAGTGCAGTGTTGTGCTAGTAATGAGATTAAAGTAAATCAACTCGCCGAGGCCACCATATGACCAGAGCCGATAAAAGAACCAATAAGTGCAGTGTTGTATGTACTGTTATTAAAGGGAAATAATCACTCCGTGGCCAGCTTATGAACACAGATGATTAGATAAACAATAATTTCAGTGTTGTGAGAGTACTCGTTATTTACAAAATAATCTCTCGAGGGACTTCTTTAAGAACAGAGCCGATATGAGACACAATAAGTTCAGTTGTGTGCTTGTACGGTTATTAAAGGAACTCATCTCTTCGAGACTTTCTTATGAACCGAACCGATATGAGACAAAGAAGTGCACTGTTGTGCTATTACTCTTTTTAGGAAATAATCTCGCCCAAGCATGCATATTAACACAGCCGATAGGAGACACAATATGTACAGTGTTGTGCTAGTACTGTGATTAAAGTAAATCATCTCTCAGCCATCTTATGAACAGAACCGATACCAGAAACATTAAGTCCAGTGTTGTGCTAGTACTCTTATTAAGGGAATCATCTCGCCTTGTCCGGCTTACTGAACAGGGGCCGATAAGGAGACACAATAAGTGTAGTGTTGTGCTAGTACTGTTATTTAAGAAATCATCTCGCCGGAAGCCTGCTTCTATGAACAGAGCCGATAAGATACAATAAGTTCAGTGTTGTGCTAGTACTGTTATTTAAGAAATCATCTCGCCGGAAGCCTGCTTCTATGAACAGAGCCGATAAGATACAATAAGTTCAGTGTTGTGCTAGTACAGTGATTAAAGGAATTCATCTCGCCGAGACCTGCTTATGAACAGAGCTTATAGGAGACACAATAAGATCAGTGTTGTGTGTAGTACTGTTATTAAAGAAAATAATCTTTCCGATGACTGCTTAGAACAGAGCCGATAGGAGAAACAATAATTCCAGTGTTGTGCTAGTACTATTAGAAATCATCTCGCCGAGAACAGCTTATGAACAGAACCGATAGGAGACACAATAAGTGCAGTGTTGTCTAGTACTGTTATTAGAAAATCATCTCGCCGAGGCCTGCTTACGAACAGAGCGGTGGGAACCAATAAGTGCAGTGTTGTGCTAGTACTGTTATTAAAATCATCTCGGCGAGGACCTGCTTACAAACAGAACCGATAGGAGACACAAAAAGTTCAGTGTTGTCTAGTATTGTTATTAAATCATCTCACGAGCCTGCTTATGAACAGAACCGATAGGAGCTTAATAAGTGCAGTGTTGTGCTAGTACTGTTATTAAAGAAATAATCTCGCCGAGGCCTGCTTACAAACAGAACCGATAGGAGACACAATAAGTGCAGTGTTGTCTAGTATTGTTAAAGGAAAATCATCTCACCGAGGCCTGCTTATAAACAGAACCGATAGGAAGCAATAAGTGCAGTGTTGTGCTAGTACTTTTATTAAAGGAAATCATCTCGCCGGGCCTGCATAAACAGAACCGATAAGAGACACAAAAGTGCAGTGTTGTAGTACTTTTATTAAAGAAATCAATTCGCCGAGGCCTGCTTACGAACAGAGCGGATAGAGGCACAATAAGTTCAGTGTTGTGCTAGTACTGTTATTAAAATCATCTCGCCGAGGCCTGCTTACAAACACAGCCGATAGGAGACACAAAAAGTGCAGTGTTGTCCTAGTATTGTTATTAGGAAATCATCTCACCGAGGCCTGCTTATAAACAGAACCGATAGGCTTAATAAGTGCAGTGTTGTGCTAGTACTGTTATTAAAATCATCTCGCCGAGACCTGCTTATGAACAGAGCCGATAGGAGACACAATAAGTACAGTGTTGTGCTAGTACTGTTATTAAAGGAAATCATCTCGCCGAGCCTGCTTACGAACAGAGCCGATAAGAGACACAATAAGTGCAGTGTTGTGCTAGTACTGTTATTAAGGAAATCATCTCGCCGTGTTATGCTTACAAACAGAGCCGATAAGAGACACAATAATGCAGTTTGTCCTAGTATTGTTATTAGAAATCATCTCACCGAGGCCTTACTTAAACAGAACCGATAGGAAGCAATAAGTGCGGTCGTTTGTGCTTGCACTGTTATTAAAGGAAATCATCTCGCCGAGGCCTGCATGAACAGAGCCGATAGGTGACACAATAAGTACAGTGTTGTCCTAGTACTGTTATTAAAGGAAATAATCTCGCCGGACCTGCTTATCAACAGAACCGATAAGAGACACAAAAGTGCAGTGTTGTCCTAGTATTGTTATTAGAGAAATCATCTCACCGAGGCCTGCTTATAAACAGAACCGATAGGAAGCAATAAGTGCAGTGTTGTGCTAGTACTGTTATTAAAATCATCTCGCCAGGCCTGCTTATGACCAGAGCCGATAAGGGACACAATAAGTGCAGTGTTGTGCTAGTACTGTTATTAAAGGAAATCATCTCGCCGAGGCCTGCTTATGAACAGAGCGGATAGGGACACAATAAGTTCAGTGTTGTGCTAGTACTTTTATTAAAGGAAATAATCTCGCCGAGACCTTCTTATGACCAGAGCGGATAAGAACAATATGTGCAGTGTTGTGCTAGTACTTTTATTAAAATCATCTCGCCAGGCCCTGCATAAACAGAACCGATAGGAGACACAATAAGTGCAGTGTTGTGCTAGTACTGTTATTAAAGGAAATCATTCGCCGAGGCCTGCTTATGAACAGACCGATAAGAGACACAATAAGTGCAGTGTTGTGCTAGTACTGTTATTAAAAATCATCTCGCCGCGGCCTGCTTGAAACAGAGCCGATAGGAGACACAAATAGTGCAGTGTTTCCTAGTATTGTTATTAAGGAAATCATCTCACCGAGGCCTGCTATAAACAGAACCGATAGGAAGCTTAATAAGTGCAGTGTTGTGCTTGTACTGTTATTAAAATCATCTCGCCGAGGACTGCTTATGACCAGAGCCGATAGGAGACACAAAAAGTGCAGTGTTGTGCTAGTACTGTTATTAAAGGAAATCATCTCGCCGAGGCCTGCTTACGAACAGAGCGGATAAGAGACACAATAATTCAGTGTTGTGCTAGTACTGTTATTAAAGGAAATAATCTCGCCGCGGACCTACAAAACAGAACCGATAGGAGACACAAAAGTGCAGTGTTGTGCTAGTACTTTTATTAAAGGAAATCAATTCGCCGAGGCAGCTTATGAACAGAACCTATAAGAGACACAATAAGTGCAGTGTTGTGGTAGTACTGTTATTAAAGGAAATGATCCCCTTTGGGACCTGTTATGGACAGAGCCGATAAGAGACACAATAAGTGCAGTGTTGTATTCTATATTGTGTTGATTCTATAATCGTTTTCATTTTATATGTTTTCCTTTTAGTTATATTAAAATGAAACAAAAATTACACATACATGTGGATGTTCTGTTTCCAAAACCCCGCGACATATCACTGACCCTTGCCACAATAACACACAGATACCTGTACCTATATATAGTATTAGGCTTGTTATATTTAATGTTATAAATGAAGTTGCCCTATTTTAGTTTGAAAATTGTGCAAAACTCTTTTTGAAAATAGACTTTATTTTTCCTTCATTTATATATCACAAGTAGCAGTTGTGCTGCTGCTCTGGTTGATAGTTAGATTTTGTTCTCTAGTCTTGTGTTCTCTATAAATTGTTGCAGTTTAAGAAAAATACAACTGTAAAGAACTAGAATCGGATAATGACACTCTGACACACAGAAGTAATTAGGAAAATTAAATTCACAGATAAAACAAAACTGCATGTTTGTTACACTATCAGAATATTTCTTCTCAATATATTATTTAATTAAATTACTATGGATTGGTGAGATCCCAGAACATATTGTTTCATTAAGTAATACGTAATATAATAATAACATTTTTGTAATATAATGAAAAAGCTGTTTCTTCTCAGAATTATAACACTCTTTCAATAATAAATACTCCCACACAAAATCAAATTCCCAGTGTTCTAAATTGTTATTTTAAAATTGCATAGAATTCAATTTTCAGTGAAACTAGAATTGATTTATATTCAGTTAAATTATAATGTACAATTTTTAATTATTCAAAATTATGGACTCTTTTCAATCTTCTTGTGTACATTGCTTTCTTGAGGGCTCAATTTTACAGTCATTATACAATTTTTACAGTATTTTCCTTCTGAAGTTCTGCACAATTCATGGGTTGGGCTTAAATTATTAAAATTAGGCTTAAATTAATTGAATGATTGTGAAAATTCCAAACATCTGGCTTTAGAAGATTGTCTGTAAAGAATAATATTTCATTCATTAGTAATTAGTAAAACTGACTAAAAATATTAACATTGAAACTTCATTTCTAATATAAGAATAAAGGAAGGACATAAAAGCAGAGTTATTCAAGTGCTGACTTCTGATCTTATTATTGATTATTACAAAAATGTTACATGATTCAAATATACATTGCCTAAAATTACAAATTCCATGTACAGTGAATGTTCTTATCTGTTTTTCTCTTTTATTATTATAAAAGTAGAGATTTCTAAACAAATATTCCTTAAAAAACAGTTTTAATTATTACAGATCTATATTTCTATTATTCTATTATCCCATCCATGGAGCTGTATCTTTTTTACAAAAATACTTATAATGTAATGTAATTTCATATACATTTTTCAGCATTCAAAAATGCTCTTCAACTAATCAGTAATGTGCAATCAGTCTCAAGGTTTTACAGTAAATAATTCCTATTGGTGTAAAGAAATTGCAGTTTTAAAAAATCAACAAAATAATTTATTCTTCTGTAGGGCTCTTTACAGTTGAATACATTACATAAAACCTACAAATAATGTTTCCACTTTTCAAACAAACTATGATCATCCCTCAAAACTATCTTTTACTTTAAGCTTAACAGAGGGATTCAAAATAAAGTTACTTCAAGTCCCACAAAGATTCTTATAATCTGCGTTTTATACTATTAAAATGAAATATGTTTCCACTCAGAAATACAGATAGAGAATATTTTATATTATGAATGGTTTCTGTAAAATATCATATTTGTAAAAGTCTCACAAAATTGCTAGAAATTATTTATTATTCACCTTGTATTATCCATCATATTTCAATAACTTCGTAAGGCATTTTGAAATATTTCTCTATATAAGAAAAATAATTTACACCCCTTTTATTCAGTTTATGAAAATCCTTTTTAAATTAATCACAGTATTTAACTGTTCTTAAAAATGTAAAACCTTTCTATGTAATATTACCCATATCCAAATGAAACTCATATAGATTAATGAAAATTGTCATGGATCATTTCTACCAAGTATAAACAAGGAGATTTAAAATTGGTTTGCCAGTGATTTTTTTTCTCTTTTTCTCTCTGTTCATTCATGCATACATTCATTTTAATATTTTTGTTTTCCCACGAAGTTGTTTAAATGCAAAATAGAATAGCTACACAACCTTCTTCAAATTTCGATTTCTTGGATGCAATTTAGGGATGACAACATGAAATTCATGCAATTATTTCTCTAATCAGTATGAGAATTCACGTACTTATGTGAAGTTTTTCTGATTCAAAAGAATTTCAGAACAATAATGCTTTTTTCGTCATTATTATAAATTGAATAATGATACTTTATTGACTTATCAGTGCAATATAAGGATTACAGCTGTACCAGTCTTGCCTTCTTTATTTTCATTATAGCTTTACTCAATATTAAAATATGTTATAGTTTGATTTGTCTTGCTCTACTCATATGTATTATTTTTATTTTTTTCTATCTGAATCTATTGTGTTTTGAGGAAGAAAATTCACCTTCAGATAAAATAACATGCCAACTGTAATTAATTAGGAAAATTAAATCCTTAAAACAATAATACTGAGAAATGACCTACAAACTAACAAATCTTTAAGCACTCAAATAAAAGACTCACAAATAAAAGAAATTGCTTAATTTGAATATTTCTTTCAGTACATTTCGAATTAAAAATTAATTGTTCACTGTAATTACTATGTAACCTGTTCTGATGTTCAGTCCCATCACAATATATCTAATTCTCATATATTCATATTTGTATATGAAACAATTTGGATTATTCTGATATTATTACCTGTATTGGATTAGTGAAATTAAATTACCATTTTTAGTTTTTGAAAGTGCTGAATACCAAAATATACTTATAGTTTTCATAAAATCACTTCAACCAAATACGGTAGCAAACATTTTCTTGTTCATTTTCATTGAAAATTCCATTAGAAAATAATTCAACTTGACAAGTGGTCTCAATCAAATTTCCAGCAGCCAGGATGAAAGGTGCATGGGTTTGTTTAGTTACTTTTGCAGAAGGTGCATCGCAAATAATAATATTCTCATAACATATTGATGTTTTGATGCATAAGTTATACAGTATAAAAATACAGTGAATAATTCTCCGGAAAAACTATTATTAAAGGTGATCTTTAACTTGAGCATAACAAAACCAAAACCTGATAAATAGTACCCTTTGGTTGATCACAATTGCATTTGTTTACAACAAAAATAATTCCTTCCTAATTCCTATTAAGAACTGTACTTTAGAAATAACTGGATTCTGATCATTCCTGTAAGGTTTTATTCAAAACTTCACTGCACGATTAAATGAAATCAACAAATGAGTTCTATGATCCATGTTCCAAAATCGAGTATATGATAGACAACCGAAAAAATACTTATTGAACTATGGAAAACTATGCCTCATAACAGCATAAACGAGCAGTAATTCCAATTTACATGTCGACGAACTTCATATTCATTGGTTCACGATCAGAGAAACCGAGAGAAATCTGAAATATTATCTGTAGTACATATTTGCGAAATCAACATTAGCGTACTGATAAATACCGCATTTCAATCATAGCGTAAAACCGTTGAATTTCAGAACCTCTCTTTTGTCAGATTCAAAATCGGCACGCCATCGCCAAAGCGCACTGAGCGTTGTTTTAGTTGATCGTAATTGCCTTTTGTTTTCATCATAAAATGACTTGCTGGGCAAGCTCTTTCACACCCGAATTTCCGTTCGGTGGAATGAAATATTTTCCCGCGAAATAATAGATGAGTTTGCACAAATAACCCGATTCCGTATTTCTTGGTGTTCAAACTTGGAAAATAGGGCACAGGGCGAAAGCACTTTCAAATTCAAATATGTAAGTCAAATAATAGCGTTGCGAGGTTCAAAACAATCACGCCTTTTAATCGCAGGTCTTTGAATTAAAATTAATTTTTCTTTGTAAATTAAAAATTGCGATTCGTCGTTAGTAAGGCGATTGGTTTACAAATATTGAATGTTCGACCATGTTATTATACATTAACATCACGAGGTTGATATTCCGTCTTGCAGAGTTCCTGTATATCTCGGAAGCCGCAGCGGACGAGCGGGCGACGTTGATCTGGAGGAATCGCAGCTCAGTCATTTAGATCGGCCGCGCTCTTCCTGATCATTGCCTCTACTCTGGCTCTCTCCGGGCACTTTCGGTGTCCTGTCGATGGTCGGAGGAGACGGCGGATTTGCACGTCCCGCAGACGGGTGCCCGCGCTTTCGAGGGCAGTCACTGACCATGTGCCCTTTTCCCCTTCCTTTTCACACGACAAGTTCGTGAGCGGTGACCGTAGTTATGGCACTTAAAGCACCTCACAACGGACACGAACTCTTCCACCCTATGGGACGAGAGGCCCATATACTCTTCGTCGCCCAATTAGGGTTTTGTATGCCCTTGTGGCGACTTCGAGGACTACGTGTTGTGCCCCCTACGCCTTCAACCGGAACTTCACCTTCACCTTTTCCCCGTCGATACCATTTTTCTCCGAGCCGCTTTTTAAGTCCGCTACTAACTCTTCGTTGGTGCATTCTGTCGGCACATCGAATAGGATAATCTTCTGGTCGGGTCGGGGAAGTTCCTTTATTTGAGACCCTCTACATTTTGATACTGCAGAGTGTCTCCGCGTCCCTTTCAAGATTACGCCGCCTCCAGGGATATGCTTCGTGCGGCGTATTTTAGCGGTGCTTAGCTGCGGTAGCCGCTGCGGTAGCAACGTCTTGGTCTTTGTTGGGTCCCACCCTTTTCGGTGGGTTTGACCACTATTTTAGTGGTCTTCTCCCTTACCACGTTTCCGTGGTTCGGGTGGGGGTTCGCCTGATCAGCCTTTTACGGGCCGGACAGGTGGGGCTGCCGGTAGGGTGGTCGGAAGTCTTTCCGGCCACCACACTTCACGGATTCTGTTTCAATTTAAAGATGACAGTCCGAGGTACATTCGTCCTGTCCACCAAAAGTAGTTTTGGTGGAGGCTTTCCTCTACCTCCAAAACTACGTGGGTGCACGCATTAGGCCGGTAAAATCTAGATATGATCCGCCCGTTGCTGCACTTGTTCCTTGCCTCCAGATCTCAGGAAGTCATCGTTGCTGATGTCCTTGGGGACGTCGTAGACGATGGCCCTCGGAGCAGTTTAGCTAGGATAGTTGGTGATCCGGCTGCAACAGTTCCTGGTGGTGGGCGGCGATTAGCTGTAGGTGGACATCTCCTCTGCCTCCAGCGTTACCGCTCCTCCCAGTTGGTCCCTGCTCTACCGAGTACAACACCCGCTCGGCACTTAAGTAGTCTGCAGACGATTCCGAGTCCATCGAACTCCCCGTTAAGGGGCATCACTAATGATACGCCTTCGGTCCGGAGCGGACACCGGAAAATTCCCGAAACGCCGCCCGCGCTCGAGGCAACCCGGCCACTGGGCTCGTGCAATGATCCTGGTACATTAAACAGGGATCACCTAAGTAAGTGACATTGTTTTGAGCCTTTCGACTGAGCTGGCCTTAGGACACCTGCGTTATTTTTTGACAGATGTACGACCGTTGGGTCATTTGCAGCCAAACTGTAGTTAACTTTTCACCTAGTTAGAATACTGAAGTAAATTTGCTCACTCAACTGAAGTGGAGCGAAAAGGAACTTGCACACATTGCGAGTCTTCGCCAGGGATCTGGTCGCCCTTAGGTTCCCAGGTCCCTGCTCCTGTCCCGCCACGTGGAGCGCTCGCTCTACTATATTTGGTTTTCTTAGTGTGCGTTTCTTCGGAAAACCTCAGAGATCTCGTCTTTGAGATCGCTGAGAAAACCCCCTGCAAATTCCGATAGTTCAATTCGGAAATCTTTCAGAAGAACCGCGGGTCGGTAATCGCCGCCCTCCCGGTCTTCTGAATCAAGCGCTGTCTCTCGGCATCGTAGATCCTGCAGTCCACTAAAACGTGTTCCCAGGTTTCGATGCCTCCGCATTGGCATTCTGGATGTACTGCTAGTCCAAATCGGTGTAAATGATGATTCATGGATCCATGCCCGGTGATTAAAAATAGGAGGTACATACTCAATGCAGCAATCCTTCTTCCAGAGGACCCCCTAATGTATCGGCGCGTAACGCTGCCATTCTTTGCGGCGATCCATCTTCCATCCCAAGCGCCTGCTAGGTCTGTGTCAATCTTCTTCAGCATTGCATTGCGTAGGAATTCGCGGACGTCCCCCTTGAGTCAGGGTCTATCCTTTCCACACTGAGGCATAATATCAGATGTGGACGATCAATCTTGACGGCTCTTCTGAGTATTGTTCGAGCAATTTCCAGGTCTGGGGTGGACAACCCGTGAGTACCTGTAGAGCATCGGTGCTGACCGTACGGCAGGCGGCTGTCAACAGGAGCAGGAAGCTCCTCTGAGCGGCGAAGAGGTGTCGCCTGACAGACGTATGCTAGAGTTAGGCCGCAATCTCAGGGACGCAAGGGCTCAGAAAACAAGAAAAATTATCAGCGAAGCAATGCCCACCCTTGTGAGCACAGCCAAGCTGATATAAACAAGAAATATCAGCTGCGGAGGACTTGCTATACGAGCTACGCAAAACGATCCGCTCCATTCAGGAATCAAAGAACTAATCGAAGCCGGCATCACTGTGACCATTCCCCGGTCTCTAAACCCAAACCCAATATCTTCAATATTCCTAAAGCTACAAAAAGGAAGAAATCTTGAATGATTTGGCTTCTACAAACAATCTGGGGAAAAGGGACGAAGCGAACGAAAAGTGGTTACAAGACTACGCGGTAGGGATGAGACCTCAAATGTAGTAGTTGAGGTATCCATCCCTGAACGAAAACACCTACTAAACACATGGCGGGTGTATTCGGATTTAACTTCCTTCGGCATCCAAGATTATATCGACACAATGCGGTGCTGCAGGTGTCACCAGTATGGTCACTTCTCCAAGACCTGTGGAAAGCCCCAGGACATCTGTGGTCACTGTGCGGAAACAGGACATCGAAGAAGTGCATGCCAACGGAGGGAGGAGATGCCTGTGTGTGGAACCTGCAAAGGCCGGTTTGCCGTTCCGGCTGGGGAGTCAAATATTGACCTGACTCTCTCTAAGGGGGTCCCGATAGACTCTTGAGAGAATGGACTGTAGAAACGTACTGGTCCACTAGCGACCACCGCGTGATCACGTTCCAGACCAACGTCAGCTCCCGACCGTCTGCGACCCAACGTATCCAAACAACAAATAGATTCGCGATTAAACGAGCAAACTGGGAACTTTTCAATTCTGGTGGGCAAATCAACTTATAGGATACGACCCCCTTCCACCCCGGATACACAATCCGGGATTATCAACACTTTCAATCGTACCCGGTTCCTGTCAAGAACCTGGACGACCCGATACAGGCCCAGATAACATATCCTTTATTTTTCGGCGACACGCGTTTTCCAATAGACCAGGTCTCCGACTCTGGTCCCAACTACCCGGCTTCCCGCGCGTTCACATTATGTCTGTCTCGTTATGTCTACCCTTTTCGTTTCTGTTCGTTTACTTTGTCTGACACGCCCGCCCGTGTCACCGGGGAAGCCGCTAAGTGTTGGGGGTCTGACCTGTGGCCGAATGAACGGAATTATTATACGCTATTATGGCCCGTCCCTTAATAGTTGTTCTCGGTATGCGCATACCGATCATGATTAGTCATAATCCCTCGCCCTGTATGCTCTCTAGGATCAACTGATCCCTCTTATCGTTGACTATCTGCGATAGTCGAGTCAATCCTGGGGTGGAACGGATTCCGCCCGCTCCGGGGTGGCAGGTGGATCTGCCCGCGGGCTCTGTTCCGCGTTCTAGCCTCTATCACTAAATGCCCAATCTCTCCGATATCTCAGAGCAAAGGGGCTTCTTCGCTGGCTACTCCTGGGTCGTTCGTCCCATGTTCTCCGGCGTTAACATTCCGCGAGACAGTCCGCTACCACATTTTCGGAACCTTTCGTGTGGCCAATCACGAAGTTGTACGCAGCTAAGCGCTCTTCCCACTTTGTGATTCGGGCAGACGTCTCTTTAAGCTTGTCAACCCAGACTAGCGGTTTATGTGTTAACAGCGGTTATGTAATAACATTTGACTATATATTTTTATAATATATATTATATTATATAGTTTTCTAATAATATAATATCCGATATTAATAAAAGTTGTATAGTAATAATAGATTAATATTTCTCTTTTAATATTCATGTTTTTTCCTGAACTAGTCATTATGTAACGTAATAATTGATCTATATATTCGTCTTTTTGTTTTCAAATAGAAGAAGGTAAAATAGTTTTGTTTAATTTTAAATAATTTTTCTATTTTAAATATCTGTTGCAATTTGGTCCGTTCCAACACCTATCGCAATTTGTAACGTTGACGCTTAATTATAGTACATAAATAAGGTATATAATGTATATATGTATAAATAAATGAATAAATATATGTATGTATAAGTTATTTTCTCAGTGAAAGAATAGAGTTTTTAAAACGGTTATTTCAATTAAAACACGATTTATTCGATCTACAAAATGATACAGAATGAAAAGGTTTCTTACCGCACCGTCCGGTCTCAAGCTCTAAATCAGACTGACTGCCGGCTCCTGCCCGGCTTACAATATAAACGCTCTTCTTAACAAAGGGCTTTGTCAAATCTCTATGTTGATGTTTATACCCGGTACATCGGGTTTCGACCGCCTTGACTTATATATATATATATATATATATATATATATATATATATATATAGATAAAATTTTATGACATTATTTTCTCAGGAATGAAAAACTTGGTAGACGGCTGAAAACTGGAGGGAAAGGGGTGTGTGGAAACATTAAATCTAGTAGTCAATTATACAAACATCTTAGAAACTTGTCTATAATAGGTTTATATCTATATATTTAATTATATTTCTTCGACGAAAGGTATTAAAAGTAGAAACCGTTAGGAAAAGAAACAATAAATTATTCGTATATACTACAGTTTTTTTTAAATAGCTGAATCTAATTTGATAAGAAATGATGACATCTGATTTGATTTGATGTGATCAATCTTCTCTCTTCATTTCTACAGGAAGTTATTCGGCGTTCGTTTTTCGGCATTTTGTGAAACACAAAATTGACTGCTACTTTTCTCTTTATAATACTTTTACAAGTTATTGCTTCCGCGTAAAAAAAAAAAAAACATATATATACGCATATATAAGTCATCTCGTATCAGTTGAATAGCTCTGTATCTGTATGTTTTTGAAGTCCTTGAGTTGGACCTCGTTATTTGTTATTACGACGAAGGTTGGGAGGGCCTCTTCTTTCCGTCGCTGTCTGTTTTGTTCATTTGAATTACCTGGTGGGTTCCAGGTAATTGTCCTTTAAGTCGTCGAGTTTTCGGCGACTGGGGCCTAGTCGGGGAGTCCGTGGATTACCCACTTCTTCCTCCTTTCGCTCTTAAAAGCGAACGTATGGTGGAGGAGGTTATTCTTGAGAATAACTCTCTCAGCGCCGCATGATCC
>JACDQD010000001.1:157251-204124 GCA_019843655.1 Lethocerus indicus
AAATCATCTCACCGAGCCTGCTTATAAACAGAACCGATAGGAAGCACAATAAGTGCAGTGTTGTGCTAGTACCGTTATGAAAGAATTAATATCGCCGAGGGGACTGCTTACGAAAAGAGCCGTTAAGATACACAATAAGTTCAGTGTTATTGAGTACTGTTATTAAAGGAAATAATCTCGCCGTTGACTGCTTACTAACAAAGCCGATATGAGACACAATAAGTCCAGTGTTGTGCTAGTACTGTTATTAAATGGAATCATCTCGCCGAGGCTGCTTATGTGTGATAAGAGCCACAGTGTTGTGCTAGTAATATGATTAAAAAATCATCTCGCCGGGCCTTATGAACAGAGCTGATAGGAGATTAAGTGCAGTGTTGTGCTAATACTGTTAATAAAGAAATCATCTCGCCGAGTCCTGCTTGCAAACTGAGCCGATAAGAGACACAATATGAGCAGATTTGTGTTATTACTGTTATTAAAGGAACATTCGCCGAGGCCTACTAATGTAATGAGCCGATAAAGACACAATAAGGGACAATGTTGTGCTAGTAATGTTATTAATAAGGAAATCATCTCTCATGGGACAGATTATGAAAACAGCTGGTAATTGCACAATAAAGCAATGTGCTAGTAATGTTATTTAAAAATCATCTCTCGGGGACAGATTATGAACACAGCTGATAAAAGATACACAATAAGTTCAGTTTTGTGTATTGATATTAAAGGAATAATCTCGCCGGGGACTGCTTATGAACGTGAGCTGGGTTTAGACCGTCGTGAGACAGGTTAGTCTCTCAGGTTAGTTAGACTCGGTCGACAGGCCGGTGGTGCGATCCCGTCCGTGATTATGCCTGAACGCCTCTAAGGCCGAATCCCCTCTGGAAAGCAATGATATTAACTAGGAGTCCCGTGAGTCGAAATGCTCAAAACAGTTTCGCGGGAATTTTCCGGGCCGAAGGCGTATCATTGGTGCCCTTAACGGGGAGTTCGATGTCGGGACTCGGAATCGTCTGCAGACGACTTAAGTGCCGAGCAGGGTGTTGTACTCGGTAGAGCAGTTATCACGCTGCGATCTGTTGAGACTCTACCCTAGCTCAGGGGATTCGTCTTCGATTAAGAAGGCGAGGCCTCCCCGCCCTGCGGCGGCGGACTCTCGTCTGTTATTTTTCCCGACGGTCAGGGTATACGCGACTTTGCGGTGCGGTGCAGGTGCGGTGCATTCGTTGCCGTTCCTTTCTGTCTCCCGTGTCTCCAGGTGTCGTATTAAACGTCGTATACGGGAGTGGTGAGGAGGGGCCGAGCGTTATCGGTGTCTGTGATGTTGCCGGTATTCCCTTTCCGCCATCGCGGGCAGGAGGTCTCCTATACGCGCGGAGGGACCCGTCGCGACTCCTCGAGGTGCCCGCGAGGGGGTGGTCCTCTCGCGACTCATCCTCCTCCTCCTCCAACACCTATTCATCCTGCACGCCACCTACCGCCCGCTCGCGGTCAGTCGCCCGTCTCATCGTCCGTTCGTTTTGACGAGTTCGGTCGGGTATACGCGGTAATTTCGAGCGGGCGGTCGCCGCGTGTCGGGGAGGCGGCCAGGCGGTATACTGCGGTGGAGGTATAGTGGCGGACGCGTATAGCGGCAGTGGTGAGGAGAGGGCGGAGCGTTATCGGTGTCGGTGATGTTGCCGGTATTCTCTTTCCGCCTTCGCTGGCAGGAGGTATACACTCCTCGGGAGTGACCGCGAGGGGCCCGGTGGTCCTCTCGCGACTCCCCCACCACCTCATCGTCCTCCTGGACGGCCACCTACCGCCCGGAAGCGCGGAAGGAGGCGGCCCACGCCGCCCGAACGGTCGCGGCCCGTCGCCCGTCTCATCGTCCGAGTTCGGTCGGGTATACGCGGTAATTTCGAGCAAGCGGTCGCGGTCGCCGCGCGTCAGGTAGCGGCCCAGCGCGGCGGCGGAGAGAGGACCGTTATTTTCCGTTCCGTTAATATCCGCGGTATCGACCGATGCGACCGCCGGCCGACGGCCCGTTAGACCGGTGCCGATCGGTCGACCCCGGTCCAGCCGGTCCGTTCACTCTTTGAGGAGCGACCGGGAGCGGCTGCGAAAGGCGGTGCGATCGGAATAAGCACGGATCCAACGCGTGTCCTCGCGGACCGACGTTGGATGACCGGCTTGTCCACGGGGCACCTTCTCGCTGTCCGCTAGCCGGTCGCGCTGCGCCGCCCCGACGACGACGACGGCGGCGGCGCGTATACCCCGCAGCATAGTCTCGAGTCGTTTTGCGACGAAGAAACCGACGACTCCACCCGGGGGTGCGTGTCGTGTGTCTGTGTTTGTGTGCCCAGTGTGCCCCACCGGCCCGGTCGCAGTCGTCACGGGACGACCAGTCAACTCCTCCGTCCACCGACGACGAGAGAGACTGCTCTCGCAACCCGCTTTTATCTCCCGGCCGGCGAGAACGAGTTCGTGCGTCGGTCCGCGCGTATGCCTTCTGTGTGCGTGCATACCGCGCGGCCGACCCGATCACCTCTCAACGCCGCCGCGGGGAATATACTCTGGCAGGAGGCGTCTGCGTCTCCGTCCGTCCGCCGGTCCGTAGGAACAACATATTGTACATTTTGAAACACCCGTTGTCGACTCGGCGGAGTCCCACTGAAAAGTGCCAATCGTTGAAAATTGGACCGTGTGCGTACGCGTCGCCTCTCCGTGGGCCGAACGCGATCACCGTCCGACGCGCGCTCCTTCCGTACGACGGTCGGGCGCCTAGGACTCAGACGATTTGCGATCGAAGAAAATTCTCGTCGCACTCTTTTATTATATATTATATTATTATACATATTATACTCTTTTATTATATATTATATCGCTCGCTTACAGACTGTGTATACCTGTCGTTGGGAGACCGGGGCGAGCCCGCGCCCGCCAGCGGACCTCTATACCCTCGACGATAGTAGTAAACGTATATAATAACGCGGTAATGCTCTGTGCCCGCGTTATTAATATTATACATATTACGATTCGTTGAGTAGTGAGTGTCTCACACTCTCTCTCTCTCGACGACTCGTCCGAGCGACCGGGTCGCCGCCCGCGGCGCGTCTCCCGGTACGCCGCGGCGTCTTGCTTCTGTTCTCTGGTTGATCCTGCCAGTATGATATGCTTGTCTCAAAGCTTAAGCCATGCAAGTCTCAGTACAAGCCTAATTAAGGTGAAACCGCAAACGGCTCATTAAATCAGTTTTAGTTCACTTGAGCAGCAAACATCCGTTTCTGGATAACTGTGGCAATTCTAGAGCTAATACATGCAAACAAAGTCCCGACCAGTTATGGAAAGGACGCTTTTATTAGATCAAAATCAATCGGGGTCCGGGAGACCCGCCCGTTTATTTTGGTGACTCTGAATAACAAACCGGATCGCACGGTCCTCGTACCGGCGACCCATCTTCAAATGCCTGACTTATCAACTGTCGATTGTAGATTTTACGTCTACCATGGTTGTAACGGGTAACGGGGAATCAGGGTTCGATTCCGGAGAGGAGCCTGAGAAACGGCTACCACATCCAAGGAAGGCAGCAGGCACGCAAATTACCCACTCCCGGCACGGGGAACGGGGTAGTGACAAAAATAAAGATACGGGACTCATCCGAGGCCCCGTAATCGGAATGAGAACACTCTAAATCATTTAACAAGGACCTATTGGAGGGCAAGTCTGGTGCCAGCTGCCGCGGTAATTCCAGCTCCAATAGCGTATATTAAAGTTGTTGCGGTTAAAAGCTCGTAGTTGGTTCTGCGTCCCACGCTGTCGGTTCACCGCCTGTCGGTGCAACTGGCACGCCGTGGGATGTCCTGTCGGTGGCGGCCAGGGATCGCGGGGCTCGGCGGAGGTCCAATTAGGGATCGATTCCTTCCCCGAGAAGCGGTCGCCGAACTAATCCTACTTCGGTGCTCTTCATTGAGTGTCGAGGTCGGCCGACACGTTTACTTTGAACAAATTAGAGTGCTCAAAGCAGGCTGAATTCCGCCTGAATAGTGGTGCGTGGAATAATTGAATAGGACCTCGGTTCTATTTTGTTGGTTTTCTGAATCCGAGGTAATGATCAATATGGACAAGCGGGGGCATTCGTATTGCGGCGTTAGAGGTGAAATTCTTGGATCGTCGCAAGACGGACTAGAGCGAAAGCATTTGCCAAGTATGTCTTAGTTGATCAAGAACGAAAGTTAGAGGTTCGAAGGCGATCAGATACCGCCCTAGTTCTAACCATAAACGATGCCAGCCAGCGATCCGCCGATGTTCCTCCGATGACTCGGCGGGCAGCTTACGGAAACCAAAGCTTTTGGGTTCCGGGGGAAGTATGGTTGCAAAGCTGAAACTTAAAGGAATTGACGGAAGGGCACCACCAGGAGTGGAGCCTGCGGCTTAATTTGACTCAACACGGGGAACCTCACCAGGCCCGGACATTGGAAGGATTGACAGATTGACAGCTCTTTCTTGATTCAATGGGTAGTGGTGCATGGCCGTTCTTAGTTGGTGGAACGATTTGTCTGGTTAATTCCGATAACGAACGAGACTCTAGCCTGCTAAATAGGCGATTCCGGTATCCAATGCTACCGGCGTCACAATATCTTCTTAGAGGGACAGGCGGCTTTTAGCCGCACGAAATTAAGCAATAACAGGTCTGTGATGCCCTTAGATGTTCTGGGCCGCACGCGCGCTACACTGAAGGAATCAGCGTGTTTCCCCTTGTCCGAAAGGGCCGGGCAACCCGGCAACTTCGGTTTAGTGAAGTTCTACTAAATTTAAATAATAATTTACAAGCCCTATTTTAAAATTAAAGAAATCCCTTGTTAAACGTCCAGTTTTTATTCCAGTAGGAGATGCTGTTGTAAAACTATATTTATTACATAAATATTAAATAAACATCTTGATTATAGTATGGATGATTCAGTTAAAACATTTGTTTATTAATCCGTAAAACAAATTAAATCATTCTAGGTTACTGTGAGCTACATGTGTAATTAATACAATTATTATTCAAAATTTAATGATTAATGTAATTATTAGGTCTTCTTAAAGTTAAGACATTCGCTCATTTTAAATTGAAGCTGAAATGTGTAGATACAACCATAAAACATACTACTGGTTTTAAACCAGCACTTTGTTTTATGGTATTAAAAGGAAACTGTTTAATTTTTACAATTCAACATAATAATTATTTTATTACAATCCCTGGAAAATTATCTTAAATGTAACTCATCCTGAATAACTACTCAACATTCTTAAAACTTTTACAGCAAATGTTATTTGTAATATAAAATAAATGACAAATATGTTGTGCAATGTTATTAAGATAGTTTAAAATAGATATGGGAGCACATCAAGAACTTTTAACCACTTTTTCTTGTTTTTTTCTGAACCCTGTTTTCTGGGTCTTCTCAAACATATTAGGTTTTCAGAGTTCATGAATAAGGGATTTGTTGAGAAAACTTACGTAATCATCTTTCATTCTCTTTTATCACTGATTTTCAATTGCTGGTCTCACACAATAAAGTTAAATGGTTATAAACTTTATTTTGTAATTCTATATATAGAGCATATGTTTTACCTTTACTTATCACTTTAATTGGAACAATTCGATATCAATCCTTATAAGTCACCAATTCTCCCACTTGGGCAGAGAGAAACATAGTTATTTGGATGGCAAACCGTAATTTGATGTTTCCAAACAATTTGTAATTGTAAGTTCAATTAAAATTAGAGTTACTTTTCCTATGTTTTCATTTAATAAGAAAATGTATTTCAGGTTGATATTTCTTAATTATTTTATACCCTATACTGACGTACTAAATAAATCATGTAAAGGACAGAAGTACATTTTATGATCCATTATCAGACTAGTTTCATATTGAAGAGCAAACACTGTCCAATATCTGTTTCCATGTATATTTTATCAAACTTGGCTCACATGTCTGTACCAGCATCCATTCTGATACTAATTTGATTAAACTGCTATGATGAATTATTTTTGAAAATTTAAATATAAACGTATATCATACAATCTACAGGTCATTTTGATACAATAATTTTAAATACGTTCTCTTTATGAACCATACCATTAAGGCTATTATCTTTATAAATATAATTAAGTATTAATATGTACACATTGTAGTTTGTCTAACATGGACTTAAACTCTATCATATCCAACCTTAGGTTATAGGAGTATAAATTTGCAAAATTAAGTTTTAGGAATTAAATCCTAGCAACATGAATAAATTCCATGAAACTTGTTTAGCTTATTTACACATAATATTCAATATTAAAACATCATTAAAAGACACATTTTCGTTCTCTAAAGTAGGATTGAAATGAGTTACATACAACACACCTTTGAATGTTTTCGTGAGTTCCAAAATACGTCATCACTAGTGCTATTTTCTTACGATTTGGCCTAAAGCTAGACCAGCTTCTCGCCGTCTGCCTGTGCTGGCGGGCTGCTTCTTGTCGACGTATATAACTGACGATGGTGAGAACCGAATCCGGTGTTGCTGGGATAGCAGAAAATCGCACGAGCGACGACAATTGAATCGTGTAAAGAAATGCATTCAATTAATACGGATCGCCTCCTTGCGAAACGTAACTAGCATATTGTTTATGTGTTATACGTGCCTTTTATCTTGCCTACCTTCGATCGAGGATTTCACGACCTAATTCGAACAATTCTTACAATTTACCTCTTTTCAGATATTCATTAATATGAAAGGAGATCGGGCAATAACGAATCAACGAAATTGAGCTGTATGTAGAGTCTTTGGCTCAAAAATTGCACTGTTTAGAACGTTTTTTCTAATTGTTATGTCGACGGATAAGGAACCTGGAAAAGGAACTTTATAGGAGAATACTTTCTAGATTCGATTTCTGAAGATTACTGCATTAATTATGCAGTTCTATCATAAGCTTGAAAAAGTCTTTTAAGGAAATGAGGATCTAAATATTTTAATGGACAATTCTAGTCCATAAGATTTATTCTAGATAGGATATTTGCGCGGATTTCAGGTAATCCTGATGGGTAAGTGTCGTAGCTTGCTGTAGCAACTAGTAAATAACTTATAATAGTAAACAGGGAACAACCAAAAATATTTACTGAAATCTGTCTGATATTTGGAAAACCTGAACATATAAAACCTTCATTTAAATTTATTTTTTGTTATTTTCAGTTTTGTCCCCTTAACGCGTTTGGGATATATGGAGTGCTAAAGTCGCGTTAAAAATCAAGTTAAAATCCTGTCGAGCGATAGAAATGCGGGTATACCTTTCGGTACACCTGTCTAGCGCCTGTTTAATCCTGGAACAGATGTCACTGTTGTATTCCTAAAATCTGCATTCCAAGGGTCGTCTCGAGGCTCCCGTTGGCCGCCATCTCGAATTCCCGATACCGTCAATTGAATCGGACGCGAATTGCGGTTGCTCATTTTGTTTTTCCGTCTGGGCACTCTCGGGCGCGACTCCGGACCTGTTTTTGGACTGTGGTTATTTAATTGAGTTTAAGACAGTTTAATATATTTACCTGACATATGTGGAGTGCTGTGTGTTCGCGTTAACAGTATTGATCCACGTTTTTGTGGGGAAGTGTTTGCGCTAACGTATTCATAACTTTATTCCGCATTTAACGGAAAAGCGGTTGTATGGGGTGGATTAGGTTGGTTCGCGATTGACGTATGGGGGCTTACCGCAGGTGAACCCCTAAGCCGGGTCTTAGTTAGTGTTATGCGCGCACTAAACCTTCTCCGAGTGTTCGAAAACTATCGTTTTCGCGTATCTTACGTGACGATGAATGGCGGCGGTACACAGAAATTATACTCCGTCCGCTATCGATCCTACGTGGATATCGAATATACTGCCCGAAACGGCGCCAGATGAAAGAGGCGGCTGTTCGTGCGGTGTTTTATGAAACCGCAAATCGTGTTCTCCGATACATCGCGAACGCGTTCGACAAACGAGAAACTTCCACAAAAATTTTTCTTCAATCAAATGCTGCAATAAAAAAATTATTAATTTACGACTGTATCAAAACTGCCCAAATGTTAGAGATTGGAAAGAGATGAATCGCCAGGCAGTATTGAGAGATGATGAACTGATGAATCAATCAGATTTAGTATATATTCGATTTCTTAAAAGTATTTAAGCTCGATGAATTGATAGAATGAAGTGTTCCCTTTCAAGTCTTTACACGGGGCTGCTCTCGACCAGCTTAAGAGCACAAAGGGCAGCGGCAACAATTAATCGAAAACTTAGTAATATTCGTTATACTGTCCATGCGCAGGACGAAACTAGACGGACTTGATTCGGGACATAGTCAACATTTACGCTAATTTAGTCTATAATAAATCTCTGCTCTATCGAAATTAATATATAAAAATATTGTTAATATGCCAATACAGCGTGCGTAACTGTTTGCGTTGTATGCATAAAATATTTTGAGGGTTGAAGAGCACCACCGGCTACCAAATTGGGGAAAAACCCCAACAAGATTCTTATTCTGTGGTGAATTATCAAGAGAAAATTAGAGTCGTCGGAGTGAGGGAGGGAGAGGGAGTCAGAAATTGGTGTTGACAGGCGGGGGTTTTGACGGGGCATTCCACAGTCAGTTTCCTCGCTCCCAATCGGACCAACTTGTCCAATACGGCCTCTGGAGATATTATAAGCGTAACTGAAAGTTACAGAAGATAGAACAATGTACGAGATACCGTAGATTTCGTGTTTTTATCGGCTCTCGCTGGTTAGTCCCTCCTCAAAACACAATAACATGACGCGTATATACACACACAACAAACGGAAACCACCACAGTACAAGTGACAGTGACAGTGCAGTGAGGATGGCCGAAAACTTCCAAAGTGCCAAAAGTGACGAACACCGCTAATAAAGATGGCGAGCAGCCGAAACATATCTACCAAAAGACCAAACCGGCGAGAGGAAATAGAAACACGCGAAATTTATAATGTTTATTATGTTTAATCGAGTATTTATTATTATCACCCGGTCGCGCTTTTCCACTATTATTAGTCTTGCACGTGGCGGAAAAGTTACCTTTTTGGTTAATTTTCTTTTCTGGGTTTCTCCCGGCGAATTTTTAATTGGGGAAGCACCCAACATCTTCCACGTTGTCTACTCACTGCCGGACGAAACCGGTCTGGCAAAAGAGCGAACCGGCGAGAGGACACAGAAACACACTACATCTACAGTATTCCAAGCCCTCGCAGACCAGAGAACAGGTATTCTAAATAAGTTAGATTTAATGAATAGATCGTGCCGGAAGAAAGAACGGACTGAAAGCAAGTAAAACCGGTGGTGTTAGTTTCATAAACTGCCCCGAGGGGTTGGGGATGGGGTCGGTGGTCGCGCATCCCGACTAATCCTCGAGGATTAATTCGGGCCAATTCCGGGTGGAAATAAATTCTGGGGTGGATTGTAAATTTTAGTCATTCACCTCCCTCTGGGGTAGATCGGTGGAAGGGTGGGTATTCAACAAGTGGACAACCATATTCCCCCGGCCTTCGGTACATCGGCATCACTTTTAATTACAGCTCTGTCTCAATTCGGTCGATTATATCTTCATTAGCCCATAAACGGATTATTAACGCACTGGTAATCGGCACCCTACTCAACCGTATTTATTTCCACCCCTACTGTTATTTCTGCCCTTATGGGCTGTAAACAATTAATTGATGTTCTGGAATTCGAAATATCTGTTGATTAAATTTTAAACTGATCGATTTCGGTCTGCCAGGTGTCGATACCGCGTCATCTGCAATTCTAAACAGTCCGGCTACAAACTGCAATTTTTTATTGAACAATCAACAATCGGTTATAGGTGCAATTGAATCGCCTATTGTCCTGACTGTGGCTTGCTATGCTGGACGGAGAAGATCTCTAAGTTTAAGCCGCCCAGGTTGGGTAACGCGGAGGAAAGATGTTCGCCGCTTGGAATAAGAAAAATACCGGTGTATTCAGGACGGATGGAAGGACACTCTATTTGTATCACAGGCTTACACAAATTTCAATGACATTATACCCAATGATGTTCCAGAAGAAGGGGCCGAGCACAGAGCCCTGTGGGCAACCCCTCTTCATCGTTCCTTCAACCTGCTCATCAGCTCCTCTGATGATGACCCTCCTGTCGGTCAGGTAGGAGCGTACAAGCCGGTAGAGGTTGCCGGGACAATTAGATAGGGACAGACAGTTTTAGTTCCTACAACAAAGATTTGACAGGTAATCGACCTTTCGGTCATATATTACCAAATCACTTAATTGAAAAGAATGATCCCGAACCCAGAACAGCACAAGTGAATTGTACCAATGTTGAGGTCGGGACCATAATTTAAAAGACAAAACAGAATCCCATATAGGGCTTAAATTTAAATATTACTTTAACTTTAAAGGAACTGCACATGGGCATATCAGCAAGTCTTAGTCAGGGTCGCCAGTCGGTCCGTGGACCCGGCGCTCTGTCCCTGTCCCGCCACGTGGAGGCGCTTGCTATGCAGAGGGATCTAGTGGGCCCCCCGGGGGGCTTGCACTCTCATGTGCTTTTGGGCAGGGGAAAAGCGTTAAGGTCTCCGGTGAGATCTCTTTGCAAAACCCTTCCTGCATACTCTGACAATTCTTGCCAGTGTTTTCGTAGCAACGAGGCTGGATCGATAAGTAGTGCACTGCCCGTTTTGCTAATTAAGTCCTTCCTCTCAGCGTCGTATAGGTTGCAGTCCACCAGGAGATGCTCCCAATTCTCGGCGCCGCCGCAAGGACAATCTGGACTGTCGGCTAATCCGAACCTGTACAGGTGGTGGTTCATAGAACCGTGACCTGTTACAAGAAATAATAAGTGCATGCCCCAATCGGGGAGAAATGTTCAAAAGGAAGAACCTTTTGGAATGTAGCGCCGGGTGACACTGCCATTGGCCGCCGTTGTCCAGCGCTCATCCCAGATTTTAGACAGGTCTTCCTTGACCTGTTTGAGAGCCGCCTTCATGAGAAACATGCGTGTATCTCCAGTATGACTGGAGTCTATGCAAGGGACGGAAAGGTTCAGGAGGGATAAGGGTTTGCCAATCCTGACAGCCCTTCTCAACACCCTCAGCGCGATTTCCAGGTCGAGGGGTGGGCACCCCGTGAGGACCTGTAAAGCGTCAGTACTAACCGTGCGACAAGCGGCTGTTGCTAGGAGCAGAAAGCTCCTTTGTGTGGCAAGAAGGTGCCGCTTGATTACGGTGTGCTGGAGCTGGTGAGCCCAGACCGTGGAGCCGTAGGCCGCAATCGCGACGCAGACACCTTTGTACAAGGTCCGCATCGTGCGACCCTTTAGCCCCAAGTCTTTCTGGCTACTCGAGCCAGCTATCCGGCCACCATTTTGATCTTCGCACGGATTTCTCGTACGTGCTGAACGAATGTGAGAGCTATCGAGGATGACGCCTAGGTACTTAACGCGGCCGCACCAACGAAGCGAATTCCCAACACCCTGACGCAGGGTGGACGGCCACCCAGGTTGCCTCGGATGAGCATGGCACACGTTTTCGCACAGAGATGCGAAGTTTGGCGCCAGAGGCCCAGTCAGCCAAGCGCCGTAGCGCGCTCGAGATTTTACTCTAAATCTGACCTACTTTGACCGGAGATGATTAGTGCAATGTCATCGGCATATGCAACTTTCCGGTAGACATCTGGATCGGATACTTCGAGATAAGAGTCCAGGACAATGTTCCAAAAGAACGGTCCCAGGACAGAGCCTTGGGGGCAACCCATCTGCATATCCCCTTCGACACTCATATCAGTCCCCTGGATCACAACCTTCCGGTCAGATAGATAGGACTGAACAAGCCGGTATAAATTTCCTGGACAAGCAGCCAGCCTTAAGCGACCTAAAATGTTCGGCCACCACAACGAGTCGAAGGCCTCCTCAATGTCAATAAGAATGACGGAAACATATTTAGTTGGAAGGGACGCAGAACTGACGACGGCCAGAAGGGCATCGTCAGTGCCACGCCCCTTTCTAAATCCGAATTGATGTGGCGATGCTAGCCCCGCTTTATCGTAAAGTGAACTTAGCCTATCGAGCATTAGTTTCTCAAGCGTCTTTCCTAAGTTGGAAAGAAGCGAGATAGGTCGATAGGCCTTATAGTCAGTTAGCGGCTTTCCATTCCCTTTTGGGAGGAATCTCAATAACCCAATTTTCCAAGGTCGCGGGAAAACTCCGGTTGACAGGCACAGGTTGTAAAGGTCAGCCAACACCTCGGGCGAGACGTTACAGATCCGTCTCAGCACGGCGACCTCCACGCAGTCGATCCCTGGGGACTTATTAAGTTTAGACCCCTGAACCACCGCGGTGACGTCATCGGGCATAAACGGCTCCGCATCCGCGGCCGAGTACGATGCGTTACCCTCAACCAGGGCTCGTTGTGTCTCCGTGAGAACTCCAGGATCTTGTTTTAAGAATAAGGCCAGGAATTTAGAGGCGGTTTCACTCCAGGTCAGGGTGGTCGAGTCCCCGTCCACCAACGAGCACATTACACCGGCCTGACTGCGTCTGTCAAGTACCAGTCTGTAAACCAGACCCCAGGGGTTGGAATCACCTACTGTCTCGACATATGCTTTCCATGTTTGCAATTTAGCAGTCCGTATGGCCCGATTGTACTCGTTTTTGGCCGCAGACCTTGCCCTCCCTAGGAGCTCAACAGCCTCTCTATTGCCTGTTCTTTTAGCGCGAGTGTGTCTTCGCTCTGCTCTTATGGAGCGGCGACGGAGTTCACTGAGTTCATTATTCCACCAAGGGACGGTTAATGGTCGAGTTCGAGATCTAGGGATAGCATCCTCACATGCGTCTATTACAGCCTTGGTGAAGCCGAGGGCTGTCTCTTCAACTTCGTCTGATTCTAAGGGGTCAGGGAAAACAAGTTCAGGGAGTGTCCTTTCCCATGAGGAATTGAACAGGTCCCAGTTCGCGCGCTTGACCGCGAATCGTCGGAGAGGGGATATGTGAGGTCGCCGATTGGCGACGAGGGCCACTAACACCTAACGTGATTGCACGGTGGTCACTAGTTGACCAATATTTCTCCACCTCCCAATTGCTTATTAACCTATGCGCCCCCAGTAGAGAGGGTCAAATCGATGTTGGATTCCCCAGAGGGACCAGCGAAAGTTGATACCGAAGTGGGGATATTTTCGGTGGAGAGGCGGTGCTGAATGATAAATTCAGTCAGCATCTCTCCTCTATCGTCCAGCCTATCACTGTGCCACAGAGGGCTTTTGGCGTTGGAATCAATACCTATAACTATAGCCTTGCCCCTGAGGCGAGTGAGAACGGTATCTAACTGTGCCAGGATCCCCGTCATAGGGAGGCTGGGCTGGCAATATACTGAAATGAAATATAACATGTCATTCCCTAGACTGACACCGGCGCAAACAACGTGTGATGTAGAAAAGGACGGGAAAGCCACCACATCAAGTTCGGGGTTGATGACCGCAACGGCCGCCCACGACTTTTCTGATGGGGCTCCGCCCGTAAATAATCGAGACTGCTGAAAACCCCTGACCCTACCGAACCTCTCATAAGGTTCCTGCAGGAGAACAATATCGACTTTTTTAGAGGAGGAAATCCTGTAGGCGTCCGCAGTGGAAGCTGCGGCCCTCCCGCAATTAAGTTGGAGAATCCTAAGGTTCCTCATGAAAACGACTCCTGATCAGCCGAGCGTATGCGGCCTCCGCCCGGACTCTCTCCGGGCATGATTTATCGCCAGTCCGATGGCCGGAGGGGGAGACCGCGTGGTACGCATGTCCCGCATACTGGCTTTGCCTCTTTGAGGGGGCAATCCGACCATTTGTGCCCCGTTTTCGCGCAGTGGGAGCATACATCTTTAATGCGGCTACACGTACGAGTCGTGTGGCCATACTGTTGACATTTAAAGCAACGTATGGTCCTTAAAAAGTCGCTTACCTTGTGTGAGGACAGGCCAATATAGACCCGTCCTGCCTGGAGGAGGCGTTTCCGTGCCGCCGCGCTTACTTCGATCACAACATCATTACGTGCGTTGCGATCGCGCAGGCGCGAAATTACCTTGGAGTGATCCGCTGCGCCTATATTTTTTTCCGCTCTCAGGTCGGACAGGATTTCTTCATCCTGGATTTCCTTGGGAAGTCCAAGGATGATCAGCCTTGGCTTGGGAGTCTCCGGAGTTGTTGCAGCGATCCCTGCCGCTACAAGTTCTCGGGATTCCTGTAGAGTTTGGGCGGTCCCGCTACTGGTGCGGAGGACAACCTTACCGTCCTTGAGGTTTCTGGAAGACAGAAACTGCCCCTTCTCAATGAGGGAGGGCAGCGTCCGTCCCAGCACCTCCCTTGTTTTAGCCGGATCCCACAGTTTGTTGACCGGCTGCAATATTATAGTTTTGGGGGTGCCTAAGGGGGGGTAGTCTGCCGATTTCTCGGTCTTACCGGACATTGGACTTGACTGATTTATCTCGTCCAATTTCTTTAGTTTGGCAGAGTACGCGGCCTCGATCTTCCTTCTACATGGGCACGCCGAGCTACCTGTCCTGTGATCGGCGGGTTCCTTCCGCTGAACACAGGTGGCACATACAGGGCTCCATTTGGTGTGGGGCAATCCCTGGTGGCATGTTGCTCGGCACAGAGACCGCATGTCTCTGATTTGGCAGTGCATCGAGCGGCGATGTGGCCATACAATTGGCATTTGTAGCACCGCCGCAAGGTGCAGCTGTCTTTGACTATATGAGAGGACAGGCCGAGGTACACCCGACCCATCCTCAAGAGTGCCTGCCTCACCTGGAAGGGGACCTCTATGACTATGTTGTTCATATCATTACCTTGTTTAATTTTGGCTCGGATTGAAATCCGGGCGGAGTCTAAAGTGTGTTCCAAATTCTTATTCCGCAGGGATGCCAAAATCTGATCATTAGAGATGATCCTGGGGACACCAAAGATGATCAGCCTAGCTCCGGGTTGCGCTGGAAGATAGGCCGTTAGTCCCACTTCAGCGAGTTCCTGTGAACAAGAGGCGATCCTCTGTAGGTCGGCAAGCTTGTCTGCCTCCAATAGGATCGCCCCATTCTTAAGTGTCCGGAGGGCATGAATCCTAACGGTTCTCATGACCTCCGGAATGGCCTTTTTAAGACTCGCCTGTGTCTTATCCACTCCCCAGGCTTTGTCCGTGGGGCGGATGATGATGACGGGTCGTTTTTCCTTGGGGGGAGTGGCCAAAGGAGGCGACGGGGGAGAGGAAGAGGAAGAGGGGAGAGGGGTAGCGGGAGTGGCCACTGAGCATTTCCTGACGGCTGCTGCATACGTGCCGGCCGCGGCCGAAGGAGAGATGGAGGGGGGATCGGGAGGGGTAGCGGAGGAGGAGATGGGAGTTTGGGTAAAGGTGGATTTGGACTTAGGGTGCAGTGGTGGGGTAGGAAGTGAAGAGGAGGAGGAAGAGGATGATGAGGAGGTAGGGAGGGGAATAGGAGTTTGGGTGGAAGTGGACTTGAATTTAGGCCTAGACCTAGGTGTGGGTCTGGTCTTGGGTTTCGGAGGTTGGACAGGGGGGGGTGTGGGAGTCGTAGGATGGGAGATGGGAACTGGCGGGGAAACGGTGGTGGGAGGAGGATTAGGAACTGGGGCAGATGGAGGAGAGGAGGAGGAAGAAGAGGGGAAGAGGAAGAGGAGGGGTGGGGAGGGGGAGGAATCCACCTCCATCTCCCCTTAGTCATCACCCCCAAAACGCTTAGCGCCCCATTAGCAGCACCGGCAGCAGCAGCAGCAGCAGGCATGGATGCAGGGGCCAGTATAAGGGGGGCTGGAGTGTTGATACCAATATCAACACAGGACCTTTTATTTTGATCATCATTTATTCTGCAGGACAGGCTAGAGACCTCTTTTTCTAGGGCGTCCAGCCTGCTCTGGAGAGTTGACTTGTTTTGCTCACAGGTCATGATATAAGTTGTCATGACCTTAAGAGCCTCTCGGACGGCCGCCGATTCGGTCTTTGGCCATCTGGTCTTGGGTGCATTAATGATTGACTCCACCAGACTTCCTTGCTTTGCAATGAAGTCTGGGACTGCGGAGAAATCAAGTTTCGCTATAACCTGCGGGGAAGGACGGGGGGGGGTCATTAGCTGTAAGTGAGTTCTGTTCGTCCTCCTCCCTGATTTGGGCAAGAGCCGAAAAAGCGGCCCTGGAGCCGGAGGAAGGGCGCTCAGCCAATGCTACAGAAAGGCGTTTCGATGAGATTTTGCGTTGTCCTTTGGGTGATCCGGGTTGTTTGAGCGGTGGAGCTGCGGCAGGTCCATAACAGGGGAAGCTCCATCCCTGAGTTGACTACATTAATTTTTATAAGATTCCATGACAGTTTGATCCCTACACGTGAGGCTCTGGTCTTCAGGGCATGCCCACAATTAAGCCGTGGAGTACTCTCCACGTGAAGACAGATGTCCACAATGGGGTGAAATTCTCAAACCCCGGCGGGACTCCAGTCCCTACGCATTCTCACTTATAGGTGAGAACTCAGGGCTCCTACGTCTCCGACGCCGTAGGCACCTACCACGTGCGCTTGCCATCGCAGGGGCCCAAAGGATGCTTTGTGCCGAGAACGTCCGTCCTCAATAATAGGGGGACCTAGACGACACTACACACCAAGGCGCCAGCAGCATGTACCAGGTGGAAGCCGAGTTGTTGCCATAACTGTGGTGACTATTGGCTATTGGTAGAGGGGTAGGTTAAGGGTGGGGAAAAGGAAAGGAGATGGGAGGGGGTCGGGGGTTATGCTGAGACTCCTTACACCGAGGTACAGAGGGTAGGGAGGTGATGGAGAGGACGGAGGGGAAAAATCCAAGTCCGGGTGCAAACTATTTGTCCCTGCGAGGGTGCAAGGGACCTATCTTGAAGGAAATTAGTTGGCTATTGTAGGGAACGTGGAAGATTACAAGTCCAGATGGACAGGGATTATGAGAGAAAAGGGTTTTCAGAGGTAGTAGTGACAAATGATGATTTCCGGCTAAACTATTGGTCCTAGCGAAAAAGTGCAAAGGACCAATTTTGTAGAAAATTAAATTCGGCTATTTGGTCATGCCGTCACCCCGTCGCAGCACAACAGTATAACCGCCTTCGCGGCGCGAGGCGGGCGTCGACGCGGGCGCTGCGGACCGGCCGGCGGGACCCCGACCCGCGGCGGGCTCGCGCGAGACGGAGAGCGAGAGCGGTAGGAGGGGACGCACGAGAGGTCGGTCTCCCGCGGCGACGCGAGGCGACCGAACAACGACTCTCCACCCTCTCCGCTACACTACTCCTCCACTCGCGGAGCCGCCGGGGACCGGCGGTCTCGCGGCCGGACCCGGACTGCCGCCTGCGGGCGGCGAGCGGCAAACGCGGGGAAACTGACCTTCCTCCACCGCCTCGGACTACGACCGGCGGGCGAGTCATGCCGTAATTAATTAATTTGTCTAGTGTAGGGTTAAATAAAATTCAATCCACCAAATGCTTAAGAAAAACAGTGAGGTACTCACCCGAGGGTTGTGTGATGTCCAGGAGCCGGAAGGAGTCTGAGTAGATCAGTAAAGATAGCGGGATTGAGGGGATTGTTGGGGAGCCGTCTTCTCGCGATTTCCTTGTCGGCTGGGTGGGGGTTGCAACGGTTTTCCTACTGTTTATATTTTTAAAGCTGGTGTGACTAATACGGGGTGGGGTATAACCGCCGCCGCCTAGATAAAGTCGATTAAAAAGGGCGGGAAAAATGTTTAAAAATTGGACCGTTTTTAACTGTTTCTATTGCCTATTGCTGGTGGATGATTAATTTCTATTTGCCTAATTTAGTCATGCACCTCAGAATTCGAGATTTCCGCCTCCTACGGTAGGAATGAGGGATGAAAGTGCAGGGAAATTTCGACTGTAGGATTTGATCGGGGGTGGGGTTTTTCCCCCCCCGCTTTCCTGTCCGCTATTCGGTAGGGGAGTAAAATTTAAATTTTTAATTGTGTGTGTATAGTGTAAGTTTAAATTTCTAATGGCAGTGACTACGTCCTTATCGGGACGGCGCGACGGCACCGATTTGGGCCGTTAGGTTATTAATTAAACTCGTAAATGGAAAGCAACGAGAGTCATAACCCGACAGGGCTTGACCTAAGTGGACCAGCCCTAAGGGTATGACCCTAAAGAATTGGCCGAGGCCCAGAACGGAAACTAATTAAATGTTTTGTGTATATTTTCCATTGAACTAAAAGAGGTCATAAGTTAAATTTTTCCCGGGCAGTGTGCAAACCTATCCACTGCACCAGGCGGGCGAGTCATGCCGTAATTAATTAATTAATTAATTAATTTGTCAAGTGTAGGGTTAAATAAAATTCAATCCACCAAATGCTTAAGAAAAACAGAGAGGTACTCACCCGAGGGTTGTGTGTTGTACGGGAGCTGGAAGGAGTCTGCGTTGATGAGTAAGGATAGTGGGAGGGGGGAGGCGTCTTCTCGCGATTCCTTGGTGGCTGGGTGGTGGGGGTGGTTGCAACGGTTTTTCTAATGTTTCTGATACAGGAGGGGTATAACCACCGCCTCCTAGGTAAAATCGATTAAAAGAGGCGGGAAAAATTTGACCGTTTTTAACTGCTTCTATTGTATATTGCTGGTGGTGAGATCTAGGATCTTGGAGTTCGAGATCTAGGGATAGCCATAGGGACAGACAGTTTTTTTTTAGTTCCTTTGATCCATGATCTCTTTTCAGGCTGATCGACTGTTAAGTCATTTGCAGCCAAACTGGTAATTGATATTATACTATTATTGTTACTATTATTGTTATTGAATTTTTTTTTTTTTTTAATATTAAATATTGATTTATTTAAGTTTCTTGTTTATTATGGATCTGGTTTGTTCACCCAGGTGTTTGTTGGGTGAAGAGGAACTAGCACACCTTGCGAGTCTTCGCCAGGGATCTGGTCACCCTTGAGTTTCCAGGTCCCTGCCCCTGTCCCGCCACGTGGAGGCGCTCGCTCTACTATCATTGGTTGTTCTTGGTGTGCGTTTATTCAGGGGGGAAAACCTCAGGGATCTCGCATTTGAGATCGCTGAGGAAAAACCCTTCCTGCGAATTCCGTCAGTTCGTTTCGGAATTCTTTCAGAAGAACCGCAGGGTCGGTGATCGCCGCCCGCCCGGTTTTCTGAATTAAGCGCTGTCTCTCGGCATCATAGAGCCTGCAGTCCACTAGTACGTGTTCCCAGGTCTCGATGCCTCCGCATTGGCATTCTGGATGTTCCGATAGTCCAAATCGATGTAGGTGGTGGTTCATCGATCCGTGCCCGGTGATTAAAAATAGGAGGTGCATACTCCATATAGGAGCCTCCTTCTTCCAGAAGGAGGATCCCCCCCTAATGAATCGCCGGGTGACGCTGCCGTTCTTTGCGGTAGTCCATCTTTCGTCCCAAGCGCTCGCCAAGTCCGTGTCAATCTTTTGGAGCGTTGTTTTCCGTAGGAATTCGCGAACGTCCCCCCTTGAGTCGGGGTCTATCCTTTCGACACTTATGCCCAGTAGTTGATGTGGGCGATCGATCTTGACGGCTCTTCTGAGTGTTCTGCGCGCGATTTCCAGGTCGAGAGGTGGACAACCGGTGAGCACCTGTAGAGCGTCGGTGCTGACCGTACGGCAGGCGGCTGTCGATAGGAGCAGAAAGCTCCTCTGGGCGGCGAAGAGGTGTCGCCTGACTAACGTGTTATCTAGTTGATGGGCCCATACTGAGGAACCGTAAGCCGCGATTGCGACGCAGACCCCCTTGTAGAGGGTTCTGATCGTGCGGCTGTTTAGTCCCCAGGATTTTCTGGCGACCCTTGCCAGCTTTCCGGCCACGACTTGTATTTTGGTGCGCACGTCTCGTACATGCGATATGAAAGTCAGAGAGCTGTCAAGGGTGATTCCTAGGTATTTGACCTTGTTGACCCATCGAAGAGTACCTCCAGGTGTTCTGACGCAAGGTGGTCGTGCTTGTAGGTTGCCCTTGATGAGCATTGCGCGCGTCTTCGGTATGGAGATGCTGAGGTTAGTCTTTTCGGTCCACGCTATTAAGTTCCTTAGTGCGCCGGAGGTTTTGCGCTCTATGTCGACTCTTGTGTTTCCAGTGATGACAAGGGTTATATCGTCGGCATAGGCGACCTTCCGGTGAACGTTTTCGTCCTCGCCATTCAGGTATGAATCCAGTACGATGTTCCAGAAGAAGGGGCCGAGCACAGAGATCTGTGGGCAACCCTCTTCATCGTTCCTTCAACCTGCTCATCGGCTCCTCTGATGATGACCCTCCTGTCGGTCAGGTAGGGCGTACAAGCCGGTAGAGGTTACCGGGACAGTTAGCTCCCTCAAGCGCCCCAATATGTTGGGCCACCAGAGCGAGTCAAAGGCTGCCTCGATATCGATGTAGACTGTGGCGACATACTTGAATGGCAAGGTCGTGGAACTTACCACTGCCAGTAATGCGTCTTCGGTGCTGCGTCCCTTCCGGTAGCCGAATTGGTGGGGGGGATGCAAGACCCGCTCTATTGTACAGTGAACTGAGCCTATCTAGTATGATTCTTTCTAGCAGCTTCCCTGTAACGGAGAGCAGCGAGATAGGTCGATAGGCTCTACTGTCAGTGAGTGGTTTCCCATTTCCTTTCGGTAGGAATTTGAGATTTCCTACTTTCCATGAAGTTGGGAAGACTCCAGCATCCAGGCACTGATTGAAGAGGGATGTAAGCACCCCCGGTGAAGCCTCGCTGATGCGCTTCAATACGGCTACCTCCACATAATCTGGGCCCGGTGATTTGTTGCAGCGCATTCCTCGGACGGCCGTAGTGACGTCGTCGTTGGAGAATGGTTCAGAGTCATCTGCCGAATAGATACCATTGACCTCGACCAGGTCCTTTTGCTCCGTTGTTAGATTCCTGGGATTCTCTTTGAGGAGGGATTCCAGGAGTTTTTCAGCCGTTTCCTTCCAGCTTATGGTAGCAGAATCTCCGTTGGTGAGGGAGTACATGATGTTGGCCTGATTACGTTTGTCTAGGACAATCTTATAAATCAGGCCCCAAGGATCAGAATTGCCAGTCGTTTCGACGCACGCTTGCCAAGATCGCTTTTTGGCCTGGCGTATCGCCCGGTTGTATTCGTTCCTGGCATGTGATTTTGCACTCTTCAAAAGCCGGACAGCTTCTTCATCTCCTGTTGGTCGTTGTCTTCTGAATCTTCTATCGGCTCTGATGACTCTTTGACGTAGTTCCGTAAGGTCATCATTCCACCATGGAACGGCAGAAGGCCTTGGCTTGGTCCTTGGAATCGCTGCTTTGCATGTGGCGATGACAGCCTTGGTAAATTGAAGGGCCGCTGTTTCTACGGATTGTGTATCCGGAGTGGAGGGAGGGTCGTATTCTATGAGTCGGCTCTCCCACTGGGAATCGAACAGTTCCCAGTTGGCTTTCCTGGTCGCGAATCTATAGTTGGGATGGATGTTCGAAGTCGCGGTTGGACGAGAGCTGACCTTGGTCCGGAAGGTGATCGCACGGTGGTCGCTGGTAGACCAGTATTCGTTGATGGTCCACTCTCTCAGGAGTCCATCAGGGCCCCTTTGGAGAGAGTAAGGTCGATATTCGATTCCCGGCCGGGCCTGCAAAGGTACTGACTGGGGTCTGTCGGTTTTCGATTCTCAGTCTATGCTGAATGATGAAATCGGTTAGTACCGCACCCTGTTGTCTGATTGCCCACTGAACCATAGGGGCTCTTCGCGTTAGCGTCGATCCCTATGATAATGGGCTTCCTCTTAGTTTGTTCAGAACGCAGTCTAATCCGGCCAGTATTCCCTCTATGGGCTGGCTGGGCTGACAGTATGCCGAGACAAGATAGGTGAGTACCCCACTGTTTTCTTAAGCATTCGGTGATTTGAATTTTATCTTTTACTTTACACTAAAACAAAATTAATTACGGCATGACTCGTCCGCCTGGTGCAGTGGATAGGTTTGCACTCTGCCCGGGTAAAACTTAACTTAACTTATTACCTAAAAGTATACGTAAATACATCCGATTAGCTTCCGTTCTGGGCCTCGGCCAATTCCTTAGGGTCATACCCCTAAGGGCTGGACCACTTAGGTCAAGCCCTGTCGGGTTTTGACTCTCGTTGTTCTCTTAATACCAATTACGAGTTTAATTAATAACCTAACGGCCCAAATCGGTGCCGTCGCGCCGTCTCGATAAGGATGTAGTCACTGCCATTAGAAATTTAAACTTACACTATACACACACAATTAAATTTAAATTTGACTCCCCTACCGAATAGCGGACAGGAAAACAGGGGGGGAAAACCCTACTTCCTTTCAAATCCACTCAGTGAAAACTCCCCCAACACTTTTCACCCCCGATTTATACCCGTAGGAGGCGGAAATCTCCAATTCCGAGGTGCATGACCAAATTCAAATTCATACCCCATACAGATTAGAAAATTTCCCTTAGGATTGTGAACAATACTACGGCTTTACGGGGAAGGTTTATGACTGCGGCGCTAGTCAAACAGTCGGTACCTTTGGCGGTCCTAGTCTTAGTTTTGCGGATAATGCTCAGGACTTGACATCTGTCATGTATTGTCTCCCTTATCTTAGGCCGGGTCCCCACCCCAAATCAGTCACCTTTGTACTTTCCAGTAAAATGTAACCAATAGGAAACCGCTATACTCCCCCCTCCCCCCCACCCCTCATACACCAAGGAATCGCGAGAGGACGCCCCCTCCCGGTCATCCCCCCACCCTCCCATTACTTACACTGTCGCACAGTCAGAAAAATTTCTACGCAGTCTCCTTCCGGCTCCTGGACTTCAAGCATCAAGCATCCCTTGGGTGAGTACCCCACTGTTTTTCTTAAGCATTCGGTGATTTGAATTTTATCTTTTACTTTACACTAAAACAAAATTAATTACGGCATGACTCGTCCGCCTGGTGCAGTGGATAGGTTTGCACTCTGCCCGGGTAAAACTTAACTTAACTTATTACCTAAAAGTATACGTAAATACATCCGATTAGCTTCCGTTCTGGGCCTCGGCCAATTCCTTAGGGTCATACCCCTAAGGGCTGGACCACTTAGGTCAAGCCCTGTCGGGTTTTGACTCTCGTTGTTCTCTTAATACCAATTACGAGTTTAATTAATAACCTAACGGCCCAAATCGGTGCCGTTGCGCCGTCTCGATAAGGATGTAGTCACTGCCCTTCTACATGGCTTCTACATGGTACATGGTGCTGGCGCCTTTGGTGTGTAGTGTCGTCTAGGTCCCCCATTATTGAGGACGGACGTTCTCGGCACAAAGCATCCTCTGGGCCCCCCGCGATGGCAAGCGCACGTGATAGGTGCCTACGGCGTCGGAGACGTAGGAGCCCCGAGAGCTCTCACCTCACAAGTGAGAAGGCGTAGGGGACTGGAGTCCCACCGGGGTTTGAGAATTTCACCCCATTGTGGACATCTGTCTTCGCGTGGAGGGAACTCCACGACTTCAGGTGGGCATGCCCCGAAGATTCAGAGCCTTCACGTGTAGGGATCAAACTACTATGGAAGTGAAACAAATAACCAAAACCAAAACCAATGCAGTCGACTCAGGGGATGGAGCTCCCCCTGTTATGGACCCATCGCAGCTCCACTCCTCAAACAACCCGGAGAACTCGCAGGACAGCACAAGGAAACGCCTTTCCACTAAGCGCCCTTCCTCCGGCTCCAGAGCTGCCTTGTCGGCCCTATCCCAAATTAGGGAAGAAGACGAACAAGACCCACCCGCAGCCCATGACCCCCCCCGTCCTTCCCCACAGGCCATTGCGAAGCTTGATTTCTCTGCGGTCCCAGACTTCATTGCAAAGCAAGGAAGTCTGGTGGAGACAATCATTAGCGCGCCCAAGACCAGATGGCCAAAAACCGAATCGGCGGCCGTCCGAGAGGCTCTTAAGGTCATGACAACTTATATCATGACCTGTGAGCAAAACAAGTCAACTCTCCAGAGCAGGCTGGACGCCCTGGAAAAAGAGGTCTCTAGCCCATCCGTCCCAGTTCCTAATCCTCCTCCCTCTACCGTTTCCCCACCAGTTCCCATCTCCAATCCCACGACTCCCACTGTCCAACCTCCGAAACCCAAGACCAGACCCACACCTAGAACCAGGCCTAAATCCAAGACTACTTCCACCCAAACTCCTACTTCCCTCCCTATCGCCTCATCATCCTCTTCCTCCTCCTCTTCACCTCCTACCCCACCACCGCACCCCAAGTCCAAATCCACCTTCACCCAAACCCCCATCACCTCCGCCGCTCCCTCCTGATCCCTCCATCTCTCTTGGCCGCAGCCAGCACGCATGCAGCAGCCGTCAAGAAATGCTCAGTGGCCACTCCCTACCCCTCTCCCTCTTCCTCTTCCTCTCCCCGTCGCCTCCTTTGGCCACTCCCCAAGGAAAACGACCCGTTATCATCATCCGCCCCACGGACAAAGCCTGGGGGTTGATAAGACACAGGCGAGTCTTAAAGGCCATTCCGGAGGTCATGAGAACTGTTAGGATCCATGCCCTCCGGACACTTAAGAATGGGCGATCCTATTGAGGCAGACAAGCTTGCCGACCTACAAAGGATCGCCTCTTGTTCACAGGAACTCGCTGCAGTGGGTCTAACGGCCTATCTTCCAGCGGAACCCGGAGCAAGGTTGATCATCTTTGGTGTCCCTAGGATCCTTTCCAACGACCAGATTTTGGCGTCCCTGCGGAGCAAGAATCTGGATCGTACATTGGACTCCGCCAAGATTTCGGTTCGGGCCAAAATCAAGCAGGGGAATGACTTAAACAACATAGTCATTGAGGTCCCCTTCCAGCTGAGGCAGGCACTCTTGAGGATGGGTCGGGTGTACCTCGGCCTGTCCTCTCACGTGGTCAAAGACAGCTGCACCTTGCGGCGGTGCTACAAATGCCAACTGTATGGCCACATCGCCGCTCGTTGCACTGCCGAAACAGAGACATGCGGTCTCTGCGCTGAGCAGCATGCCACCAGGGATTGCCCCAAACCAAATGGAGTCCCTCAGAGTGCCACCTGTGTTCAGCGGAAGGAACCCGCCGATCACAGGACAGGCAGCTCGGTGTGCCCATATAGGAGGAAGATCGAGGCCGCGTACTCTGCCAAACTGAAGAAATTGGACGAGAAAAGCCAGTCAAGTCCAATGTCCGGTAAGGCCGAGAAATCGGCAGACTACCCCTTAGGCCCCCAAAACTATAATATTGCAGCCGGTCAACAAATTGTGGGATCCGGCTAAAACAAGGGAGGTGCTGGGACGGACGCTGCCCTCCCTCATTGAGAAGGGCAGTTTCTGTCTTCCAGAAACCTCAAGGACGGTAAGGTTGTCCTCCGCACCAGTAGCGGGACCGCCCAAACTCTTACGTGAACTTCGAGAACTTGTAGCGGCAGGGATCGCTGCAACAACTCCGGAGACTCCTGTTAAGGCTGATCATCCTTGACTTCCCAAGGAAATCCAGGATGAAGAAATCCCGTCCGGACCTGAGAGCGGAAAAGAACATAGGCGCAGCGGATCACCCAAGGTAATTTCGCGCCTGCGCGATCGCAACGCACGTAACGATGTTGTGATCGAAGTAAGCGCGGCGGCACGGAAACGCCTCCTCCAGGCAGGACGGGTCTATATTGGCCTGTCCTCACACAAGGTAAGCGACTTTATAAGAACTATACGTTGCTTTAATGTCAACAGTATGGCCACACGACTCGTACGTGTAGCCGCATTAAAGATGTATGCTCCCACTGCGCGAAAACGGGGCACAAATGGTCGGATTGCCCTCAAAGAGGCAAAGCCAGTATGCGGGACATGCGTACCACGCGGTCTCCCCTCCGGCCATCGGACTGGCGATAAATCATGCCCGGAGAGAGTCCGGGCGGAGGCCGCATACGCTCGGCTGATCAGGAGTCGTTTTCATGAGGAACCTTAGGATTCTCCAACTTAATTGCGGGAGGGCCGCAGCTTCCACTGCGGACGCCTACAGGATTTCCTCCTCTAAGAAAGTCGATATTGTTCTCCTGCAGGAACCTTATGAGAGGTTCGGTAGGGTCAGGGGTTTTCAGCAGTCTCGATTATTTACGGGCGGAGCCCCTTCAGAAAAGTCGTGGCGGCTGCTGCGGTCATCAACCCCTGAACTGATGTGGTGGCTTTCCGTCCTTTTCTACATCACACGTTGTTTGCGCCGGTGTCAGTCTAGGGAATGACATGTTATATTTCATTTCAGTCTATTGCCAGCCCAGCCTCCCTATGACGGGGATCCTGGCACAGTTAGATACCGTTCTCACTCGCCTCAGGGGCAAGGCTATAGTTATAGGTATTGATTCCAACGCCAAAAGCCCTCTGTGGCACAGTGATAGGCTGGACGATAGAGGAGAGATGCTGACTGAATTTATCATTCAGCACCGCCTCTCCACCGAAAATATCCCCACTTCGGTATCAACTTTCGCTGGTCCCTCTGGGGAATCCAACATCGATTTGACCCTCTCTACTGGGGGGGCGCATAGGTTAATAAGCAATTGGGAGGTGGAGAAATATTGGTCAACTAGTGACCACCGTGCAATCACGTTTGGTGTTAGTGGCCCTCGTCGCCAATCGGCGACCTCACATATCCCCCCTCTCCGACGATTCGCGGTCAAGCGCGCGAACTGGGACCTGTTCAATTCCTCATGGGAAAGGACACTCCCTGAACTTGCTTTCCTGACCCCTTAGAATCAGACGAAGTTGAAGAGACAGCCCTCGGCTTCACCAAGGCTGTAATAGACGCATGTGAGGATGCTATCCCTAGATCTCGAACTCGACCATTAACCGTCCCTTGGTGGAATAATGAACTCAGTGAACTCCGTCGCCGCTCCATAAGAGCAGAGCGAAGATACACTCGCGCTAAAAGAACAGGCAATAGAGAGGCTGTTGAGCTCCTGGGGAGGGCAAGGTCTGCGGCCAAAACGAGTACAATCGGGCCATACGGACTGCTAAATTGCAAACATGGAAAGCATATGTCGAGACAGTAGGTGATTCCAACCCTGGGGTCTGGTTTACAGACTGGTACTTGACAGACGCAGTCAGGCCGGTGTAATGTGCTCGTTGGTGGACGGGGACTCGACCACCCTGACCTGGAGTGAAACCGCCTCTAAATTCCTGGCCTTATTCTTAAAAGCAAGATCCTGGAGTTCTTACGGAGACACAACGAGCCCTGGTTGAGGGTAACGCATCGTACTCGGCCGCGGATGCGGAGCCGTTTATGCCCGATGACGTCACCGCGGTGGTTCAGGGGTCTAAACTTAATAAGTCCCCAGGGATCGACTGCGTGGAGGTCGCCGTGCTGAGACGGATCTGTGACGTCTCGCCCGAGGTGTTGGCTGACCTTTACAACCTGTGCCTGTCAACCGGAGTTTTCCCGCGACCTTGGAAAATTGGGTTATTGAGATTCCTCCCAAAAGGGAATGGAAAGCCGCTAACTGACTATAAGGCCTATCGACCTATCTCGCTTCTTTCCAACTTAGGAAAGACGCTTGAGAAACTAATGCTCGATAGGCTAAGTTCACTTTACGATAAAGCGGGGCTAGCATCGCCACATCAATTCGGATTTAGAAAGGGGCGTGGCACTGACGACGCCCTTCTGGCCGTCGTCAGTTCTGCGTCCCTTCCAACTAAATATGTTTCAGTCATTTTTATTGACATTGAGGAGGCCTTCGACTCGTTGTGGTGGCCGAACATTTTAGGTCGCTTAAGGCTGGCTGCTTGTCCAGGAAATTTATACCGGCTTGTTCAGTCCTATCTATCTGACCGGAAGGTTGTGATCCAGGGACTGATACAAGCGTCGAGGGAGATATGTAGATGGTTGTTCCCAAGGTTCTTGGTCCTAGGACCGTTCTTTGGAACATTGTCCTGGACTCTTATCTCGAAATACCCGACCCAGATGTCCACCGGAAAGTTGCATATGCCGATGACATTGCACTAATTATCTCCGGTCAAAGTAGGTTAGATTTGGAAAATAAAATCTCGGCGCGCTGCGGCGCTTGGCTGACTGGGCCTCTGGCGCCAAACTTCGCATCTCTGTGCGAAAACGTGCCATGCTCATCCGAGGAAACCTTGGTGGCCGTCCACCCTGCGTCAGGGTGTTGGGGAATTCGCTTCGCTGGTGCGGCCGCGTTAAGTACCTAGGCGTCATCCTCGATAGCTCTCTCACATTCGTTCAGCACGTACGAGAAATCCGTGCGAAGATCAAAATGGTGGCCGGAAAGCTGGCTCGAGTAGCCAGAAAGACTTGGGGCTAAAGGGTCGCACGATGCGGACCTTGTACAAAGGTGTCTGCGTCGCGATTGCGGCCTATGGCTCCACGGTCTGGGCTCACCAGCTCCAGCACACCGTAATCAAGCGGCACCTTCTTGCCACACAAAGGAGCTTTCTGCTCCTAGCAACAGCCGCTTGTCGCACGGTGAGTACTGACGTTTACAGGTCCTCACGGGTGCCCACCCTCGACCTGGAAATCGCGCTGAGGGTGTTGAGAAGGGCTGTCAGGATTGGCAAACCCTTATCCCTCCTGAACCTTTCCGTCCCTTGCATAGACTCCAGTCATACTGGAGATACACGCATGTTTCTCATGAAGGCGGCTCTCAAACAGGTCAAGGAAGACCTGTCTAAAATCTGGGATGAGCGCTGGACAACGGCGGCCAATGGCAGTGTCACCCGGCGCTACATTCCAAAAGGCTCTTCCTTTTTGAACATTTCTCCCCCCGATTGGGGCATGCACTTATTATTTCTTGTTACAGGTCACGGTTCTATGAACCACCACCTGTACAGGTTCGGATTAGCCGACAGTCCAGATTGTCCTTGCGGCGGCGCCGAGAATTGGGAGCATCTCCTGGTGGACTGCAACCTATACGACGCTGAGAGGAAGGACTTAATTAGCAAAACGGGCAGTGCACTGCTTATCGATCCAGCCTCGTTGCTACGAAAACACTGGCAAGAATTGTCAGAGTATGCAGGAAGGGTTTTGCAAAGAGGTCTCACCGGAGACCTTAACGCTTTTCCCCTGCCCAAAAGCACATGAGTGCAAGCCTGGGGCCCACTAGATCCCTCTGCATAGCAAGCGCCTCCACGTGGCGGGACAGGGACAGAGCGCCGGGTCCACGGACCGACTGGCGACCCTGACTAAGACTTGCTGATATGCCCATGTGCAGTTCCTTTAAAGTTAAAGTAATATTTAAATTTAAGCCCCATATGGGATTCTTGTTTTGTCTTTTAAATTATGGTCCCGACCTCAACATTGGTACAATTCACTTGTGCTGTTCTGGGTTCGGGATCATTCTTTTCAATTAAGTGATTTGGTAATATATGACCGAAAGGTCGATTACCTGTCAAATCTTTGTTGTAGGAACTAAAAAAAAAAAAAAAAAAACTGTCTGTCCCTATCCCTAGACTCCAAGATCCGGCCAATAGAAGCTTAAAAACGATCATCCCGCCTCTTTTAAGCATCCCTCGGGTGAGTACCTCGCTGTTTTCTTAAGCATTTGGTGAATTGCATAATATTTTGACTTTACACTTGAAACAAAATTAAAATTAATTACGGCATGACTCGCCCGCCCGGTGCAGCGGATAGGTTTGCACTCTGCCCGGGAAAAATTTAACTTATACCTCTTTACAATGGAACGTTTAATTAGTTTCAGTTCTGGGCCTCGGCCAATTCCCTAGGGTCATACCCTAAGGGCTGGACCACTTAGGTCAAGCCCTGTCGGGTTTGACTCTCGTTGCTTTAATACCATTACGACGAGTTTAATTAATAACCTACGGCCCAAATCGGTGCCGTCGCGCTGTCCCGATAAGGACGTAGTCATTGCCATTAGAAATTTAAACTTACACTATACACACACAATTAAATTTAAATTTTACTCCCTACCGAATAGCGGACAGGAAAACGGGGGGGGAAACCCCACCCCATTCGAATCCCTCAGTAAAATATCCCTTCCTCCCCGGACACACCGCAATCTTAACCCCTGATTTCCACCTGAACGAGGCGGAAATCTCTAATTTGAGGCCCATGACCGAATTCATACCGTTAAATATGGAAATTTACCGCCACAAGCAATAGACAGAAATAACGGCTCGATTTCAAATTTTTCCCGCCTTTCAATCAAACCGGGTGGTGGCGGCAATGCCCCACCCTAACAGTCTTAACACTTTCTCAGAAATAGGAAAACGTTACGCTACCCCCCCACCCAATAAACCGCCAAAGAACCGCGAGACGAAGCCTCCCCCACCGTTCATCCCCTTCCTACCCTCCCACCCATACTGTAGTGCAGTTCAAAAATTTGCGCAGACTCCTTCCGGTTCCTGATCATCAAGCATCCCTTGGGTGAGTACCTCGCTGTTTTTCTTAAGCATTTGGTGAATTGCATAATATTTTGACTTTACACTAAACAAAATTAAAATTAATTACGGCATGACTCGCCCGCCCGGTGCAGCGGATAGGTTTGCACTCTGCCCGGAAAAATTTAACTTATATACAAAACGTTTAATTAGTTTCAGTTCTGGGCCTCGGCCAATTCCCTAGGGTCATACCCCTAAGGGCTGGACCACTTAGGTCAAGCCCTGTCGGGTTTTGACTCTCGTTGTTCTCTTAATACCAATTACGAGTTTAATTAATAACCTCACGGCCCAAATCGGTGCCGTCGCGCTGTCCCGATAAGGACGTAGTCATTGCCATTAGAAATTTAAACTTACACTATACACACACAATTAAATTTAAATTTTACTCCCTACCGAATAGCGGACAAAAAGCTGACGTGGGACCCACCCCATCGAATCCTCAGTAAAATATCCCTTTCCCGGAACTCGGTGTGCTTACGCTGTGATGTTCCCTGATTCCGCCCGAAGGGGGATGAAGGCGAAGGTGATGGGGAAGGTGAGAGGAGGAAATATAATGGAATGCCTTTCGAAGCCTTCCCGTTCCGCCATATCTTTAGAAATCGGCCATAAATTGCCGCACGAACCTGGGAGGACTCGTATTTGGGCCATCTCGTTCTGGTTGATCAGCCTTCTACAGCCTCTGTTCGAGGCGATTCTCCGTTATGTTGAGAGATCAGACGGTGGTGGCCATTGATTTTGCGTGGAATCCTCCCAAATCTTGCTTAGTGCCGCACGGGCGCCGGGCAATGAACTCTTCTTGACGTTAGTGTTGATGGATCTTCTGGACCGTTGTTTGTCCACAAAATAATTTCCTTCCTTCAGTCCTTAGTACGGCTGTTGTTGTTGTCGTCCAGTTTCATGTTTGGGTTTGATCCCCCAAGGGCTGGACCACTTTGGTCAAGCCCTGTCGGGTTTGACCTCAAAATACAGATTAGTCCACTGGGGTGAAATTCTCAACCTAAGGCACCCAGTCCCCTTTACTTGTTCGACGCCGTTTAATTCCTATCACGGCCTGCCATCGGAGGCTTGTGCCGAAAATAATACTTATATACACACACAATTAAATTTAAATTTTACTCCCTACCAGCTGAACCACCCCTGTCGCCCGTGCCATTTGAAAACTCTCGACATCTACTTCTTCCCTTCCTCCTCTCATTCCCCATCACCTATCCCCTGAGAAATATCAGTCTCCTCATTGGACACACCCGCAATTAAAAAACGGGGTGACTAAGAAATTTACCGAGAAGACCCAGACCGAATTCATAATAAAGTCAAAATATTATGCAATTCACCAAATGCTTAAGAAAAACAGCGAGGTACCACAAGCAATGCGATTCGATCAATTCAAAACTGCACTTTTGACCTGCCTTTCAATCATTTCTCGCAATTGGTGGCGGCAGATGCCCCACCCCAAATAACAGTCTTAACACTTTCTCAGAAATAGGAAAACGTTACGCTACCCCTCCCACCCAATAAATTTCCGCCAAAGAACCGCTGAGACGAAGTCCCCCACCGTTCATCCCCCCTTCCTACCCTCCCACCCATACTGTAGTGCAGTTCAAAAATTTGCGCAGACTCCTTCCGGTTCCTGATCATCAACATCCCTTGGGTTCAAAATTTGAGTACATCTCGAGTACTGTTTTTCTTAAGCATTTGGTGAATTGCATAATATTTTGACTTTACACTAAACAAAATTAAAATTAATTACGGCATGACTCGCCCGCCCGGTGCAGCGGATAGGTTTGCACTCTGCCCGGGAAAAAATTTAACTTATATACAAAACGTTTAATTAATTTCAGTTCTGGGCCTCGGCCAATTCCCTAGGGTCATACCCTAAGGGCTGGACCACTTAGGTCAAGCCCTGTCGGGTTTTGACTCTCGTTGTTCTCTTAATACCAATTACGACGAGTTTAATTAATAACCTCACGGCCCAAATCGGTGCCGTCGCGCCGTCCCGATAAGGACGTAGTCATTGCCATTAGAAATTTAAACTTACACTATACACACACAATTAAATTTAAATTTTACTCCCCTACCGAATAGCGGACAGGAAAACGGGGGGGGAAAACCCCACCCCCATTCGAATCCCTCAGTAAAATATCCCCTTCCTCCCCGGACACACCCGCAATCTTAACCCCCGATTTCCACCCGAACGAGGCGGAAATCTCTAATTCTGAGGCCATGACCGAATTCATACCCGTAAATATGGAAATTTACCGCCACAAGCAATAGACAGAAATAACGGCTCGATTTCAAATTTTTCCTGCCTTTCAATCAAACTGGGTGGTGGCGGCAATGCCCCCACCCCTAACAGTCTTAACACTTTCTCAGAAATAGGAAAACGTTACGCTACCCCCCCACCCAATAAACCGCCAAAGAACCGCGAGACGAAGCCTCCCCCACCGTTCATCCCCCTTCCTACCCTCCCACCCATACTGTAGTGCAGTTCAAAAATTTGCGCAGACTCCTTCCGGTTCCTGATCATCAAGCATCCTTGGGTGAGTACCTCGCTGTTTTTCTTAAGCATTTGGTGAATTGCATAATATTTTGACTTTACACTAAACAAAATTAAAATTAATTACGGCATGACTCGCCCGCCCGGTGCAGCGGATAGGTTTGCACTCTGCCCGGGAAAAATTTAACTTATATACAAAACGTTTAATTAATTTCAGTTCTGGGCCTCGGCCAATTCCCTAGGGTCATACCCCTAAGGGCTGGACCACTTAGGTCAAGCCCTGTCGGGTTTTGACTCGTTGTTCTCTTAATACCAATTACGACGAGTTTAATTAATAACCTCACGGCCCAAATCGGTGCCGTCGCGCTGTCCTGATAAGGACGTAGTCATTGCCATTAGAAATTTAAACTTACACTATACACACACAATTAAATTTAAATTTTACTCCCCTACCGAATAGCGGACAGGAAAACGGGGGGGGAAAACCCCACCCCCATTCGAATCCCTCAGTAAAATATCCCCTTCCTCCCCGGACACACCCGCAATCTTAACCCCTGATTTCCACCCGAACGAGGCGGAAATCTCTAATTCTGAGGCGCCATGACCGAATTCATACCCGTTAAATATGGAAATTTACCGCCACAAGCAATAGACAGTAAATAACGGCTCGATTTCAAATTTTTCCTGCCTTTCAATCAAACCGGGTGGTGGCGGCAATGCCCCACCCCTAACACTCTTAACACTTTCTGAGAAATAGGAAAACGTTACGCTACCCCCCCACCCAATAAACCGCCAAAGAACCGCGAGACGAAGCCTCCCCCACCGTTCATCCCCTTCCTACCCTCCCACCCATACTGTAGTGCAGTTCAAAAATTTGCGCAGACTCCTTCCGGTTCCTGATCATCAAGCATCCCTTGGGTGAGTACCTCGCTGTTTTTCTTAAGCATTTGGTGAATTGCATAATATTTTGACTTTACACTAAACAAAATTAAAATTAATTACGGCATGACTCGCCCGCCCGGTGCAGCGGATAGGTTTGCACTCTGCCCGGGAAAAATTTAACTTATATACAAAACGTTTAATTAATTTCAGTTCTGGGCCTCGGCCAATTCCCTAGGGTCATACCCCTAAGGGCTGGACCACTTAGGTCAAGCCCTGTCGGGTTTTGACTCTCGTTGTTCTCTTAATACCAATTACGACGAGTTTAATTAATAACCTCACGGCCCAAATCGGTGCCGTCGCGCTGTCCCGATAAGGACGTAGTCATTGCCATTAGAAATTTAAACTTACACTATACACACACAATTAAATTTAAATTTTACTCCCTACCGAATAGCGGACAGGAAAACGGTGGGGGAAACCCCACCCCATTCGAATCCCTCAGTAAAATATCCCTTCCTCCCCGGACACACCCGCAATCTTAACCCCTGATTTCCACCCGAACGAGGCGGAAATCTCTAATTCTGAGGCGCATGACCGAATTCATACCCGTAAAATATAGAAATTTACCGCCACAAGCAATAGACAGTAATAACGGCTCGATTTGAAATTTTTCCTGCCTTTCAATCAAACTGGGTGGTGGCGGCAATGCCCCACCCCTAACACTCTTAACACTTTCTGAGAAATAGGAAAAACGTTACGCTACCCTCCCACCCAATAAACCGCCAAAGAACCGCGAGACGAAGCCTCCCCACCGTTCATCCCCTTCCTACCCTCCCACCCATACTGTAGTGCAGTTCAAAAATTTGCGCAGACTCCTTCCGGTTCCTGATCATCAAGCATCCCTTGGGTGAGTACTCGCTGTTTTTCTTAAGCATTTGGTGAATTGCATAATATTTTGACTTTACACTAAACAAAATTAAAATTAATTACGGCATGACTCGCCCGCCCGGTGCAGCGGATAGGTTTGCACTCTGCCCGGAAAAATTTAACTTATATACAAAACGTTTAATTAATTTCAGTTCTGGGCCTCGGCCAATTCTAGGGTCATACCCTAAGGGCTGGACCACTTAGGTCAAGCCCTGTCGGGTTTTGACTCTCGTTGTTCTCTTAATACCAATTACGACGAGTTTAATTAATAACCTCACGGCCCAAATCGGTGCCGTCGCGCCGTCCCGATAAGGACGTAGTCATTGCCATTAGAAATTTAAACTTACACTATACACACACAATTAAATTTAAATTTTACTCCCCTACCGAATAGCGGACAGGAAAACGGGGGGGGAAAACCCCACCCCCATTCGAATCCCTCAGTAAAATATCCCCTTCCTCCCCGGACACACCCGCAATCTTAACCCCCGATTTCCACCTGAACGAGGCGGAAATCTCTAATTCTGAGGCGCATGACCGAATTCATACCCGTAAAATATAGAAATTTACCGCCACAAGCAATAGACAGTAATAACGGCTCGATTTGAAATTTTCCTGCCTTTCAATCAAACCGGGTGGTGGCGGCAATGCCCCACCCCTAACAGTCTTAACACTTTCTGAGAAATAGGAAAACGTTACGCTACCCTCCCCACCCAATAAACCGCCAAAGAACCGCGAGACGAAGCCTCCCCCACCGTTCATCCCCTTCCTACCCTCCCACCCATACTGTAGTGCAGTTCAAAAATTTGCGCAGACTCCTTCCGGTTCCTGATCATCAAGCATCCCTTGGGTGAGTACCTCGCTGTTTTCTTAAGCATTTGGTGAATTGCATAATATTTTGACTTTACACTAAACAAAATTAAAATTAATTACGGCATGACTCGCCCGCCCGGTGCAGCGGATAGGTTTGCACTCTGCCCGGGAAAAATTTAACTTATATACAAAACGTTTAATTAGTTTCAGTTCTGGGCCTCGGCCAATTCCCTAGGGTCATACCCTAAGGGCTGGACCACTTAGGTCAAGCCCTGTCGGGTTTTGACTCTCGTTGTTCTCTTAATACCAATTACGACGAGTTTAATTAATAACCCTGACGGCCCAAAAATCCCGGTGCCGTCGCGCTGTCCCGATAAGGACGTAGTCATTGCCATTAGAAATTTAAACTTACACTATACACACAATTAAATTTAAATTTTACTACCCTACCGAATAGCGGACAGGAAAACGGTGGGGGAAACCCCACCCCATTCGAATCCCTCAGTAAAATATCCCTTCCTCCCCGGACACACCCGCAATCTTAACCCTGATTTCCACCTGAACGAGGCGGAAATCTCTAATTCTGAGGCGCATGACCGAATTCATACCCGTAAATATAGAAATTTACCGCCACAAGCAATAGACAGTAATAACGGCTCGATTTGAAATTTTTCCCGCCTTTCAATCAAACTGGTGGCGGCAATGCCCCACCCTAACACTCTTAACACTTTCTCAGAAATAGGAAAAACGTTACGCTACCCTCCCCACCCAATAAACCGCCAAAGAACCGCGAGACGAAGCCTCCCCCACCGTTCATCCCCTTCCTACCCTCCCACCCATACTGTAGTGCAGTTCAAAAATTTGCGCAGACTCCTTCCGGTTCCCGATCATCAAGCATCCCTTGGGTGAGTACCTCGCTGTTTTTCTTAAGCATTTGGTGAATTGCATAATATTTTGACTTTACACTAAACAAAATTAAAATTAATTACGGCATGACTCGCCCGCCCGGTGCAGCGGATAGGTTTGCACTCTGCCCGGGAAAAATTTAACTTATATACAAAACGTTTAATTAATTTCAGTTCTGGGCCTCGGCCAATTCCCTAGGGTCATACCCTAAGGGCTGGACCACTTAGGTCAAGCCCTGTCGGGTTTTGACTCTCGTTGTTCTCTTAATACCAATTACGACGAGTTTAATTAATAACCTCACGGCCCAAATCGGTGCCGTCGCGCTGTCCCGATAAGGACGTAGTCATTGCCATTAGAAATTTAAACTTACACTATACACACACAATTAAATTTAAATTTTACTACCCTACCGAATAGCGGACAGGAAAACGGTGGGGAAACCCACCCCATTCGAATCCCTCAGTAAAATATCCCTTCCTCCCGGACACACCCGCAATCTTAACCCCCGATTTCCACCCGAACGAGGCGGAAATCTCTAATTCTGAGGCGCATGACCGAATTCATACCCGTAAAATATAGAAATTTACCGCCACAAGCAATAGACAGTAATAACGGCTCGATTTGAAATTTTCCGCCTTTCAATCAAACCGGGTGGTGGCGGCAATGCCCCACCCCTAACACTCTTAACACTTTCTGAGAAATAGGAAAAACGTTACGCTACCCCTCCCCACCCAATAAACCGCCAAAGAACCGCGAGACGAAGCCTCCCCCACCGTTCATCCCCCTTCCTACCTCCCACCCATACTGTAGTGCAGTTCAAAAATTTGCGCAGACTCCTTCCGGTTCCCGATCATCAAGCATCCCTTGGGTGAGTACCTCGCTGTTTTTCTTAAGCATTTGGTGAATTGCATAATATTTTGACTTTACACTAAACAAAATTAAAATTAATTACGGCATGACTCGCCCGCCCGGTGCAGCGGATAGGTTTGCACTCTGCCCGGGAAAAATTTAACTTATATACAAAACGTTTAATTAATTTCAGTTCTGGGCCTCGGCCAATTCCCTAGGGTCATACCCCTAAGGGCTGGACCACTTAGGTCAAGCCCTGTCGGGTTTTGACTCTCGTTGTTCTCTTAATACCAATTACGACGAGTTTAATTAATAACCTCACGGCCCAAATCGGTGCCGTCGCGCTGTCCCGATAAGGACGTAGTCATTGCCATTAGAAATTTAAACTTACACTATACACACACAATTAAATTTAAATTTTACTACCCTACCGAATAGCGGACTCAAAAGCTGACGCTGAGTATGACATCGTAAGTGTTTGGTTTTTGTTTTGCCATCCGATGTCGCAATTCTTTCTCGGTGTTGAACTGTTGGCGGTGTGCTTACGGCGCTGTGATGTTCCGTAGCAGCTGATTCCGCCTCTGTGTCAAGGGATGAGGGGATGAAGGCGGGAGGTGATGGGGAAGGTGAGAGGGGAGGAAGGGAAGTAGATGTCGAGATCGTTTTCAGGATTGGTTTGGATAATGGCACGGGCTGGTTGTTGTGGTTCAGCTGCTCCTCCAATGCCCGAAGCCTTTCAAGGAGCTCCGTCCTTTCTTTCGCCATACATTCGGCGACAACTCGGCTTCCACCTGGTACATGCTGCTGGCGCCTGGTGTGTAGTGTCGTCTATCCCCCATTATTGAGGACGGACGTTCTCGGCACAAAGCATCCTCTGGGCCCCGCGATGGCAAGCGCACGTGATAGGTGCCTACGGCGTCGGAGACGTAGGAGCCCCGAGAGCTCTCACCTCACAAGTGAGAAGGCGTAGGGGACTGAGTCCCGCCGGGGTTTGAAATTTCACCCCATTGTGGACATCTGTCTTCGCGTGGAGGGAACTCCACGGCTTCAAGTGGGCATGCCCCGAAGATTTAGAGCCTTCACGTGTTGGGATCAAACCCAAACATGAATTTCACTAAAACAAAACAACAACAACAACGACGACAACAACAACAGCCGCTACTACAACAACTACAGCAGCAGCAACAACAGCAACGACAAAAACAGCGACAACAACAAAAGCGCAGACAAACACAACAACGAAAGGGCTCCTCTGAAGGAAGGAAATCTATTTCCCTGTGGACAAAACAACGGTCCAGAAGACTCCCATCAACACTAACGTCAAGAAGAGTTCATTGCCCGGCGCCCGTGCTGGGGCTTCCGCCTTGGCACTAAGCAAGATAGAGGACATTGGGACGACACCGATTCCAGCGACAACAAAATCAATGGCCACCCAGACCGTCTGGGATCTCTCCAACATAACGGAGAAATCGCCTCTCGAACAGAGGCTGTAGAAGACATGCTGAATCAACCAAGAACGAGATGGCCCAAATACGAGTCCTCCCAGGTTCGTGCGGCCATGCAATTTATAGCCGACTGCGCCAAAGATATGGCGAAAGAAAGGACGGAGCTCCTTGAAAGGCTTCGGGCATTGGAGGAGCAGCTGAACCACAACAACCAGCCCGTGCCATTATCCAAACCAATCCTGAAAACGATCTCGACATCTACTTCTTCCCTTCCTCCCTCTCACCTTCCCATCACCTTCCCCGCCTTCATCCCCTCATCCCTTGACACAGAGGCGGAATCAGCTGCTACGGAACATCACAGCGCCGTAAGCACACCGCCAACAGTTCAACACCGAGAAAAAATTGCGACATCGGATGGCAAAACAAAAAACCAAACACTTACGATGTCATACTCAGCGTCAGCTTTGAGTCCGCTATTCGGTAGGGTAGTAACATTTAAATTTAATTGTGTGTGTATAGTGTAAGTTTAAATTTCTAATGGCAATGACTACGTCCTTATCAGGACAGCGCGACGGCACCGATTTGGGCCGTGAGGTTATTAATTAAACTCGTCGTAATTGGTATTAAGAGAACAACGAGTCAAAACCCGACAGGGCTTGACCTAAGTGGTCCAGCCCTTAGGGGTATGACCCTAGGGAATTGGCCGAGGCCCAGAACTGAAATTAATTAAACGTTTTGTATATAAGTTAAATTTTTCCCGGGCAGAGTGCAAACCTATCCGCTGCACCGGGCGGGCGAGTCATGCCGTAATTAATTTTAATTTTGTTTAGTGTAAAGTCAAAATATTATGCAATTCACCAAATGCTTAAGAAAAACAGCGAGGTACTCACCCAAGGGATGCTTGATGATCAGGGAACCGGAAGGAGTCTGCGCAAATTTTTGAACTGCACTACAGTATGGGTGGGAGGGTATGAAGGGGATGAACGGTGGGGGAGGCTTCGTCTCGCGGTTCTTTGGCGGTTTATTGGGTGGGGAGGGTAGCGTAACGTTTTCCTATTTCTCAGAAAGTGTTAAGAGTGTTAGGGGTGGGGCATTGCCGCCACCACCCGGTTTGATTGAAAGGCAAAAATTTCAAATCGAGCCGTTATTACTGTCTATTGCTTGTGGCGGTAAATTTCTATATTTTACGGGTATGAATTCGGTCATGCGCCTCAGAATTAGAGATTTCCGCCTCGTTCGGGTGGAAATCAGGGGGTTAAGATTGCGGGTGTGTCCGGGAAGGAAGGGATATTTTACTGAGGGATTCGAATGGGGGTGGGTTTCCCCACCGTTTTTCCTGTCCGCTATTCGGTAGGGTAGTAAAATTTAAATTTAATTGTGTGTATAGTGTAAGTTTAAATTTCTAATGGCAATGACTACGTCCTTATCAGGACAGCGCGACGGCACCGATTTGGGCCGTGAGGTTATTAATTAAACTCGTCGTAATTGGTATTAAGAGAACAACGAGAGTCAAAACCCGACAGGGCTTGACCTAAGTGGTCCAGCCCTAGGGGTATGACCCTAGGGAATGGCCGAGGCCCAGAACTGAAATTAATTAAACGTTTTGTATATAAGTTAAATTTTCCCGGGCAGAGTGCAAACCTATCCGCTGCACCGGGCGGGCGAGTCATGCCGTAATTAATTTTAATTTTGTTTAGTGTAAAGTCAAAATATTATGCAATTCACCAAATGCTTAAGAAAAACAGCGAGGTACTCACAAGGGATGCTTGATGATCAGGGAACCGGAAGGAGTCTGCGCAAATTTTTGAACTGCACTACAGTATTGGTGGGAGGGTATGAAGGGGGGATGAACGGTGGGGGAGGCTTCGTCTCGCGGTTCTTTGGCGGTTTATTGGGTGGGGAGGGTAGCGTAACGTTTTCCTATTTCTCACGGCACCGATTTGGGCCGTTAGGTTATTAATTAAACTCGTAAATGGAAAGCAACGAGAGTCATAACCCGACAGGGCTTGACCTAAGTGGACCAGCCCTAAGGGTATGACCCTAAAGAATGGCCGAGGCCCAGAACGGAAACTAATTAAATGTTTTGTGTATATTTTCCATTGAACTAAAAGAGGTCATAAGTTAAATTTTTCCCGGGCAGTGTGCAAACCTATCCACTGCACCAGGCGGGCGAGTCATGCCGTAATTAATTAATTAATTAATTTGTCAAGTGTAGGGTTAAATAAAATTCAATCCACCAAATGCTTAAGAAAAACAGAGAGTACTCACCCGAGGGTTGTGTGTTGTACAGGAGCTGGAAGGAGTCTGCGTTGATGGTAAGTCGGTTTCAATATGACTTTATTGATTGCGAGATGGACGTCCGTTTTAGTAGTCCCAATTTTACGTTTTAACCAGTAAGAACTGAACAATCCAGACGAACAAGTTGGGGATGTACGATCGTACACCGAACGATCCGATCCGTACGCGTACTTGAACCTGGTCAAGGTCGTGGTGACATGTCCGAAACGCGCGTATAATGCGACCTGTAGCGCTAATGAATGGAAAGGGGTGGCAGGGGATTTTGGTACCAAACAGTAAATTATATATAATAGCATGTTGGATTGATAATAATATATGTAAATGATAATGAAGCCCTTAGACTTTTGTGGAAAACATTGTTTATCAGGTGCAACGAAATGAGGGTTTATCGTAGCTTTTATATTGTCCAACGTATTTGTTTCTTTGATCAGAACATTCTTTGAACCCGGTAAAAGAATGGTCTCATTCCATCCGCGTGTGTAATAATATCCTGTTACCTTTATATAAAATTCACGAATAGGGAAAAGCGTCAGGTGAAAAAGCAACAGGTGAATTGTGGTCGTTAATTGGACCGCTGCGATATAAATTGGCGTTAAAATAAATTATAAATTTTTAACTCAGTCGCCACCGCGCACGCCTTTATTACTTACTAGGTGCAAATAACCGGCATTGCCCGAGTTTAAAATGAGTTTTTGTAAAAGCGTAAAAACTGTTTATTTTCATGGAATAAACGGGTGCATTTATTTTAAAGCAACGTGATAAACAACATTTTTGGTAGTTCCATTTGGAGTGTACACGAAAAGGTTTTCCTCTTTGCCCTCTGGAGGCCACATACAACTGTCCATGAGAAAACATGGTGTCTCCAAGTCTATACCAGCAATCCGAAGAGACTGACCCTGCGACTTGTTGATCGTCATCGCAAAGCACGGTTTCAGAGGAACTGTATTCTCTTGAATTGTACGGTGTTATCTGAGGGTATGGTAGGTATTCTTGGAATTAATACATCCTCACCCGTAGCACACCCTGTGAGTACTGCGGCTTGAACGATATGTCGCATCACCTTTTTCACAATTAATCTTGCGCCATTGCACAACCTTGGTGCATCAATATTTGGGATTAGCACAATTGGAGCACCAACTTTCAGAATCAAGTTGTGAGCTTGCAAATCAGGAGTCTGGATGGAATTCAAAAACTCAACGGGATATTGTACTGCTTCATCATCATTAAGGATCCAGTCCTTGGACTTTAGCCATATTTGTTTATAAATTCTCATTATTATTTGATTGTGTTCCTAAGAATATTACTGTCGAAAATGTCAATATTCACGAAAAATATGTAATTTTAATGGGGGTCTCGAGAAAATTAAAAGCATTAAATTAACCCTTGTGAGTTATAAAAAACAGGCAAATAGACAACAATTACGTCTTATATATAGAGATTTAGACGTTTATGTCAGCGAAACCTATTGAAGAACATTCAGAATGTAATTTTGTGTACGTATTAAAAATTTCAAGTTATTTCGTTGTCTAGATCGTGCGTTATAAGGGAACAGACAGACAGCAAATGCGTTTTATATATATATATATATATATATATATATATATATATATAGAGAGAGAGAGAGAGAGAGAGAGAGAGAGATAAAATAAATGTGGTTTCATAATAGACGGCATACTATTATTCATTTAAAATTATGAACGAATTTATGTCGTAATCAATTGATCAATCGTATATCGCTGGATTACGTTTGTTGATTTAAAATTCATTATAAATGTTTAACTCAATAGGGACGGACACCAGTTATATGCTGGAGTGGCGTCTCCCGCTGGTTTCAGGCGCCGTTTCCTCGTCCCTTCTTCGACTTCCTGTCGTCGTCCGAGCTCGACGACGACTGCGACAACGCTGTGATCCGCGCCCGGTGATCCTCTGCGGCCAGTACCTCCGCTCAGGCCCTCTGCACTCGATGAACCTGAAATAGGGAACTCAACATCTTTTAAAACATAATTCAGAGTTATCCCGTTTTCTACATCGACGTCGCGTCGCGAAATCATCAGTTCGCCCTTGGTCGCGGCCGCGTAGGAGACAGGCTGCCGGAACCGCGACCTCATCATATAGGGGCACTCCCGGGCGAAATGTCCCTCTTCGCGCACTCCCAGCACACCTGGGGTCGCTGCTGCTTCCGCAGTCTGTCCTGCGGCCGGTAGTTGGGGTTCGGGGAGGCTTCGGGATCTTGGTCAGAGCCCGCTCCGGTGTGCGTTCCTCTTTGTAGGACGGGGTGGTCCGCCTCTCGAACCGGGCCGGTTTCGTCTGGCGTTGTCGGTCGCGCCTTGATGTCACTTCCGTCCAACAACGCCTCTCTTCATTTTCGGCCCTTATGGCCTCTAAGGCTTCGTTGAACCCGTGCGACCTGCGGGTGTCGCCCTAATTGATTTGGCCAACGTGTCCCACCCGTTGGCCAACATTTGTTAACGAGCTCCAATAGTACTAGTTGCGACTGGTCGCGCCGCTCCGTCTCTTCCACTGCCGATCCGACCTCTTCCAGTGCGGGCCTCACCTCTTCCATCACCCTGACGGCGTACGCTAGGTGGCTCTCCCCTGTTTCACGCTCCATCTTTAAATTTTGCCCACCGTCTCCAGATCAGGGCCCTCGACCCAGCGTAGTGTTCCTTCAGCCGGTCCGGACCTCAACCCAGGGCTGCTGGACCCGCAACCCGATCTCCCGTAAGACGGACCTGTCGATCCGCCCCACGAGGTCCTCTACCAGTGGTGCGCATAGTTCTGGCGGCAGCCTGCCGTCAAAATTTCTTTATGAAGGCCGTCCGCCTTCTCCAACCACTCGGTGAGGTCGCGGGCCTGGCCCTCGAACGACCACAGGTTACCTATTCGCACCGCCAGATAGGATGTCCTATGATTCTGTGCGGCCATCCATGCCGCCGTCGTGGCTGCGTCCATTGTGGCCTGGTCGGGCGATTTCGCCATAGTTTTCCTGCCAAACGGTAGAACCACGCCCAAGGAGAAACGAAAGAAAAGCAGAAAGAAAGAAGGAAAAAATTTTCCGATCGCACTAATACTTCCGGGTTTCGGCACCAGTTATTTTCTGAGTGAAAGAATAGAGTTTTTAAAACGGTTATTTCAATTAAAACACGATTTATTCGATCTACAAAATGATACAGAATGAAAAGGTTTCTTACCGCACCCGTCCGGTCTCAAGCTCTAAATCAGACTGACTGCCGGCTCCTGCCCGGCTTACAATATAAACGCTCTTCTTAACAAAGGGCTTTGTCAAATCTCTATGTTGATGTTTATACCCGGTAATACATCTCGGGTTTCCGACCGCCCTTCTGACATATATATATATATATATATATATATATATATATATATATAGATAAAATTTTATGACATTATTTTTCTCAGGAATGAAAAACTTGGTAGACGGCTGAAAACTGGAGGAAGGGGTGTGGAAACATTAAATCTAGTAGTCAATTATACAAACATCTTAGAAACTTGTCTATAATAGGTTTATATCTATATATTTAATTATATTTCTTCGACGAAAGGTATTAAAAGTAGAAACCGTTAGGAAAAGAAACAATAAATTATTCGTATATACTACAGTTTTTTAAATAGCTGAATCTAATTTGATAAGAAATGATGACATCTGATTTGATTTGATGTGATCAATCTTCTCTCTTCATTTCTACAGGGTATTCGGCGTTCGTTTTTCGGCATTTTGTGAAACACAAAAATTGACTGCTACTTTTTTCTCTTTATAATACTTTTACAGGTTATTGCTTCCGCGTAAAAATAAAAAACATATATATACGCATATATAAGTCATCTCAGCTTATCCAGTTGAATAGCTCTGTATCTGTATGTTTTTGAAGTCCTTGAGTTGGACCTCGTTATTTGTTATTACGACGAAGGTTGGAGGGCCTCTTCTTTCCGTCGCTGTTTGTTTTGTTCATTTGAATTACCTGGTGGGTTCCAGGTAATTGTCCTTTAAGTCGTCGAGGATTTCGGCGACTGGGGCTGAGCCGGGAGTCCGTGGATTACCCACTTCTTCCTCCTTTCGCTCTTAAAAGCGAACGTATGGTGGAGGAGGTTATTCGTAGAGAATAACTCTCTCAGCGCCGCATGATCATCCTTCGTTTTGGGTGGACTTGTGCTCCCAGTGCTCTTTAAGATCACCTTAAATTTGGTGACCCTTTCGCAGTTTGCGATGAAAGTTTTATGTCAGCGATAGCGCCGCTGACTACGATAGGAGGAATCTGTTCCTCCTTGAGGTTATTGCTTCCGCGTAAAAATAAAAACATATATATATACGCATATATAAGTCATCTCGTAGCTTATCCAGTTGAATAGCTCTGTATCCGTAAGATTCAGTCTAATTCGATTGTATATTACTTGTACGAATAAATTATTTCTTTTTTAAAATCGCGTCGTCGTACCGACCATCGCTTATATATATATATATATATATATATATATATAAATTAAAGTATATATTTAAAGTATATAATTAATACATATATATATATATATATATATATATATATATATATATATATATATATTTTATGAGCGAAGGTTTCTGCCATGAGAACTCGAATTATCCTAACTTCATGATGGGAAGAACCTCGGTTAGAATTTCAAGATTCTTCCTATGTTTGGAAACCACCTGAAATAGTTCCACGCCCCGTTTAAAGAATTTTTACCCTTTTCTTTGGTTCCGGACTATAAATTATATTATATTTGAGTATTATTCTGATAAAATACTAAGACCTTCTTGAGTTGCTGATCCCACTGGACTGAAAGTAATAATATCGGTGAACTTTCATTCTCAATAATGTAAAAATATTCTGATACGTTCCGGCGTGTCGGACAGTGCCGAAACCAAAGATAAATTGGCTTTCATATTCAAATCCTAAGCCTCCGAATCGGCGAAGCCGCAGTAGGTACATCGCAGGCGAAAAAGTCCAGAGGCCACAAAGCCTCAAACGCAGGAAAAGCCGAAAATCATAAACCGGCCAGCCCCGATCGTACCGGGAAGAAGCTACGCGGCAGCGGCAGCGACAGCGACAGCTCCACCACCACCACCACCACCATCCCAAGCACCCCAGAGCGGACAACAAGAAGATCCCATGAGTTTCTTGGGCGAACTAAGAAGCCTCGGCCAATAACTAAAGGCCCTGAACATTACCAGGTTGATAGGAATCGTGAAAGAACATGGTCAGAGACCTAAAATCCGCGCGCGGCCTAGACAGGGTGGAAGTCCTGTATAGGTACGCCCAGATTCTCGACCGTAAACTGGTCCTAAACGGACTAGTTTACAACTCAAGAGGAGCTACTAAGCCATTTCAACGAAGTCCCAAATCATCATCGAAAATAGAGTGGACGTAGCACTCCTCACCGAGACACCTACGAGAGAAGAATCGTCCGTTTCTCCCAGGTACGGTGGGAGTACAAGTTAAAGGGCAGACAAGACCGAGTTAACTTCGTCGCTGTCTACAAACCACCGACGACGAAATTGGACTACCTCGCCCTGAAACAAATGCTAAATTGCCCACAAACGACGATTGTGGCGGGAGACTTCAACGCAAACACACCTTCTGGAACTGTGTCAGAAGGAACGCGGCGAACCGAATTGAAAGTTCCTAGAAAAATAGGAACGTCCATCAATTCCCCAAAACAGACCCACATACCCGACAACGGAAACACCCAATCCACCCTGGATCTCATCCTGGCTAATAGGGGACACAAAATAGCCAGGACGCGAGTGCTGAACCTCGGATCGTCGGACCACTTGCCGGTTTTCTTGGGTACAACACGGACCGGAAATATGAA
>JACDQD010000001.1:204224-259668 GCA_019843655.1 Lethocerus indicus
AACTCATCAACGCAGACTCCTTCCGCTCCCTGCAACACACAACCCTCGGGTGAGTACCTCTGTTTTTCTTAAGCATTTGGTGGATTGAATTTTATTTAACCCTACACTTGACAAATTAATTAATTAATTAATTACGGCATGATTCGCCCGCCTGGTGCAGTGGATAGGTTTGCACACTGCCCGGGAAAAATTTAACTTATGACCTCTTTAGTTCAATGGAAAATATACACAAAACATTTAATTAGTTTCCGTTCTGGGCCTCGGCCATTCTTTAGGGTCATCCCTAGGGCTGGTCCACTTAGGTCAAGCCCTGTCGGGTTATGACTCTCGTTGCTTTCCATTTACGAGTTTAATTAATAACCTAACGGCCCAAATCGGTGCCGCGCCGTCCCGATAAGGACGTAGTCACTGCCATTAGAAATTTAAACTTACACTATACACACACAATTAAATTTAAATTTTACTCCCTACCGAATAGCGGACAGGAAGCGGGGGAAACCCCACCCGATCGAAACCCACAGTTAAAATATCCCTGCACTTTTCATCCCTGATTCCTACCCGTAGGAGGCGGAAATCTCGAATTCTGAGGTGCATGACTAAATTTAGGCAAATAGAAATTAATCATCCACCAGCAATAGACAATAGAACAGTTAAAAACGGTCAAATTTTTCCTGCCTCTTTTAATCGATTTTACCTAGGAGGTGGTTATACCCTCCCTGTATCAGAAACATTAGAAAAACCGTTGCAACCACCCAGCCACCAAGGAATCGCGAGAAGACGCCTCCAACTATCCTTACTCATCAACAGACTCCTTCCGGCTCCCGTACAACACACAACCCTCGGGTGAGTACCTCTCTGTTTTTCTTAAGCATTTGGTGGATTGAATTTTATTTAACCCTACACTTGACAAATTAATTAATTAATTAATTACGGCATGACTGCCCGCCTGGTGCAGTGGATAGGTTTGCACACTGCCCGGGAAAAAATTTAACTTATGACCCTTTTAGTTCAATGGAAAATATACACAAAACATTTAATTAGTTTCCGTTCTGGGCCTCGGCCAATTCTTTAGGGTCATACCCTTAGGGCTGGTCCACTTAGGTCAAGCCCTGTCGGGTTATGACTCGTTGCTTTCCATTTACGAGTTTAATTAATAACCTAACGGCCCAAATCGGTGCCGTCGCGCCGTCCCTGATAAGGACGTAGTCACTGCCATTAGAAATTTAAACTTACACTATACACACACAATTAAATTTAAATTTTACTCCCTACCGAATAGCGGATAGGAAGGGGAAAACCCCACCCCTGATCGAATCCCACAGTCAAAATATCCCTGCACTTTTCATCCCTCATTCCTACCCGTAGGAGGCGGAAATCTCTAATTCTGAGGTGCATGACCAAATTTAGATAAATAGAAATTAATAATAGAAACAGTTAAAAACGGTCAAATTTTTCCTGCCCTTTAAACGATTTTCCTAGGAGGCGGTGGTTATACCCCACCCCGTATCAGTCCACTTCATCTTTAAAATGTAAACAGTAGAAAACCGTTGCAACCACCCCCCACCACCAGCCACCAAGGAATCGCGAGAAGACGCCTCCCTCGTCCCTCCTCCCACTATCCTTACTCAACGCAGACTCCTTCCGGCTCCTGCACAACACACAACCCTCGGGTGAGTACCTCTGTTTTTCTTAAGCATTTGGTGAATTGAATTTTATTTAACCCTACACTTGACAAATTAATTAATTAATTAATTAATTACGGCATGACTCGCCCGCCTGGTGCAGTGGATAGGTTTGCACACTGCCCGGGAAAAAATTTAACTTATGACCTCTTTTAATTCAATGAATATTATACACAAAACATTTAATTAGTTTCCGTTCTAGGCCTCGGCTAATTCTTTAGGGTCATACCCTTAGGGCTGGTCCACTTAGGTCAAGCCCTGTCGGGTTATGACTCGTTGCTTTCCATTTACGAGTTTAATTAATAACCTAACGGCCCAAATCGGTGCTGTCGCGCCGTCCCGATAAGGACGTAGTCACTGCCATTAGAAATTTAAACTTACACTATACACACACAATTAAATTTAAATTTTACTCCCTACCGAATAGCGGACAGGAAGGGGGAAAACCCACCCCGATCGAATCCCACAGTCAAAATATCCCTGCACTTTTCATCCCTCATTCCTACCCGTAGGAGGCGGAAATCTCTAATTCTGAGGTGCATGACCAAATTTAGATAAATAGAAATTAATAATAGAAACAGTTAAAAACGGTCAAATTTTTCCCGCCCTTTAAACGATTTTCCTAGAGGCGGTGGTTATACCCCACCCCGTATCAGTCCACTTCATCTTTAAAATGTAAACAGTAGAAAACCGTTGCAACCAACCCCCCCACCCAGCCACCAAGGAATCGCGAGAAGACGCCTCCCCCAATCGTCCCTCCTCCCACTATCCTTACTCAACGCAGACTCCTTCCGGCTCCTGCACAACACACAACCCTCGGGTGAGTACCTCTGTTTTTCTTAAGCATTTGGTGAATTGAATTTTATTTAACCCTACACTTGACAAATTAATTAATTAATTAATTAATTACGGCATGACTCGCCCGCCTGGTGCAGTGGATAGGTTTGCACACTGCCCGGGAAAAAAATTTAACTTATGACCTCTTTAATTCAATGAATATTATACACAAAACATTTAATTAGTTTCCGTTCTAGGCCTCGGCCAATTCTTTAGGGTCATACCCTTAGGGCTGGTCCACTTAGGTCAAGCCCTGTCGGGTTATGACTCTCGTTGCTTTCCATTTACGAGTTTAATTAATAACCTAACGGCCCAAATCGGTGCGTCGCGCCGTCCCGATAAGGACGTAGTCACTGCCATTAGAAATTTAAACTTACACTATACACACACAATTAAATTTAAATTTTACTCCCCTACCGAATAGCGGACAGGAAGCGGGGAAAACCCCACCCTGATCGAATCCCACAGTCAAAATATCCCTGCACTTTTTCATCCCTCATTCCTACCCGTAGGAGGCGGAAATCTCTAATTCTGAGGTGCATGACCAAATTTAGATAAATAGAAATTAATAATAGAAACAGTTAAAACGGTCAAATTTTTCCCGCCCTTTAAACGATTTTCCTAGGAGGCGGTGGTTATACCCCACCCCGTATCAGTCCACTTCATCTTTAAAAAAACAGTAGAAAACCGTTGCAACCAACCACCCCCACCCAGCCACCAAGGAATCGCGAGAAGACGCCTCCCCCAATCGTCCCCTCCCTCCCACTATCCTTACTCAACGCAGACTCCTTCCGGCTCCTGCACAACACACAACCCTCGGGTGAGTACCTCTGTTTTTCTTAAGCATTTGGTGAATTGAATTTTATTTAACCCTACACTTGACAAATTAATTAATTAATTAATTAATTACGGCATGACTCGCCCGCCTGGTGCAGTGGATAGGTTTGCACACTGCCCGGGAAAAAATTTAACTTATGACCTCTTTTAATTCAATGAATATTATACACAAAACATTTAATTAGTTTCCGTTCTAGGCCTCGGCCAATTCTTTAGGGTCATACCCTTAGGGCTGGTCCACTTAGGTCAAGCCCTGTCGGGTTATGACTCTCGTTGCTTTCCATTTACGAGTTTAATTAATAACCTAACGGCCCAAATCGGTGCCGTCGCGCCGTCCCGATAAGGACGTAGTCACTGCCATTAGAAATTTAAACTTACACTATACACACACAATTAAATTTAAATTTTACTCCCCTACCGAATAGCGGACAGGAAAGCGGGGGAAAACCCCACCCCGATCGAATCCCACAGTCAAAATATCCCTGCACTTTTCATCCCTCATTCCTACCCGTAGGAGGCGGAAATCTCTAATTTGAGGTGCATGACCAAATTTAGATAAATAGAAATTAATAATAGAAACAGTTAAAACGGTCAAATTTTTCCCGCCCTTTTAAACGATTTTCCTAGGAGGCGGTGGTTATACCCCACCCCGTATCAGTCCACTTCATCTTTAAAATGTAAACAGTAGAAAACCGTTGCAACCACCCCCACACCCAGCCACCAAGGAATCGCGAGAAGACGCCTCCCCCAATCATCCCTCCCACCCACTATCCTTACTCAACGCAGACTCCTTCCGGCTCCCGCACAACACACAACCCTCGGGTGAGTACCTCTGTTTTTCTTAAGCATTTGGTGAATTGAATTTTATTTAACCCTACACTTGACAAATTAATTAATTAATTAATTAATTACGGCATGACTCGCCACCTGGGTGCGGTGGGATTGGTTTGCACACTGCCCGGGAAAAAATTTAACTTATGACCTCTTTTAATTCAATGAATATTATACACAAAACATTTAATTAGTTTCCGTTCTAGGCCTCGGCCAATTCTTTAGGGTCATACCCTTAGGGCTGGTCCACTTAGGTCGAGCCCTGTCGGGTTATGACTCTCGTTGCTTTCCATTTACGAGTTTAATTAATAACCTAACGGCCCAAATCGGTGCCGTCGCGCCGTCCCGATAAGGACGTAGTCACTGCCATTAGAAATTTAAACTTACACTATACACACACAATTAAATTTAAATTTTACTCCCTACCGAATAGCGGACAGGGAAGCGGGGAAAACCCCACCCCGATCGAATCCCACAGTCAAAATGTCCCTGCACTTTTCATCCCTCATTCCTACCCGTAGGAGGCGGAAATCTCTAATTCTGAGGTGCATGACCAAATTTAGATAAATAGAAATTAATAATAGAAACAGTTAAAAACGGTCAAATTTTTCCCGCCCTTTTAAACGATTTTCCTAGGAGGCGGTGGTTATACCCCACCCCGTATCAGTCCACTTCATCTTTAACAATGTAAACAGTAGAAAACCGTTGCAACCACCACCCCCAACCCAGCCACCAAGGAATCGCGTGAAGACGCCTCCCCCAATCGTCCCCTCCATCCCACACAAACATTTAATTAGTTTCCGTTCTAGGCCTCGGCCAATTCTTTAGTGGCCTAGTGGTTTAGTGGTTTCTATTATTAATTTCTATTTATCTAAATTTGGTCATGCACCTCAGAATTAGAGATTTCCGCCTCCTACGGGTAGGAATGAGGGATGAAAAGTGCAGGGATATTTTGACTGTGGATTCGATCGGGGTGGGGTTTTTCCCCGCTTCCCTGTCCGCTATTCGGTAGGGGAGTAAAAATTAAATTTTAATTGTGTGTGTATAGTGTAAGTTTAAATTTCTAATGGCAGTGACTACGTCCTTATCGGGACGGCGCGACGGCACCGATTTGGGCCGTTAGGTTATTAATTAAACTCGTAAATGGAAAGCAACGAGAGTCATAACCCGATAGGGCATGACCTAAGTGGACCAGCCCTAAGGGGTATGACCCTAAAGAATTGGCCGAGGCCCAGAACGGAAACTAATTAAATGTTGTGTGTATGTTAATCACTGAATTGAAAGAGGTCATAAGTTAAATTTTTTTCCCGGGCGGTGTGCAAACCTATCCACTGCACCAGGCGGGCGAGTCATGCCGTAATTAATTAATTAATTAATTAATTAATTTGTCAAGTGTAGGGTTAAATAAAATTCAATTCACCAAATGCTTAAGAAAAACAGAGAGGTACTCACCCGAGGGTTGTGTGTTGTGCGGGAGCCGGAAGGAGTCTGCGTTGAGGAAGGATAGTGGGAGGGAGGGGACGATTGGGGAGGCGTCTTCTCGCGATTCCTTTGCGGCTGGGTTGGGGGTGGTTGCAACGGTTTTCTACTGTTTACATTTTTAAAGATGAGTGGGCTGATACGGGGTGGGGGTATAACCACCGCCTCCTAGGGAAAATCGTTTAAAAATGGCGGGAAAGATTTGACCGTTATTAACTGTTTCTATATTAATTTCCATTTATCTAAATTTAGTAATGCACCTCAGAATTCGAGATTTCCGCCTCCTACGGGTAGGAATGAGGGATGAAAAAGTGCAGGGATATTTTGACTGTGGGATTCGATCGGGGTGGGGTTTTCCCCGCTTCCCTGTCCGCTATTCGGTAGGGGAGTAAAATTTAAATTTAATTGTGTGTGTATAGTGTAAGTTTAAATTTCTAATGGCATTTAGAAAGGGCGTGGCACTGACGATGCCCTTCTGGCCGTCGTTAGTTCTGCGTCCCTTCCAACTAAATATGTTTCTGTCGTTTTCATCGACATTGAGGATGCCTTTGATTCATTGTGGTGGCCGAACATTTTAGGTCGCTAAAGGCTGGCCGCTTGTCCAGGTAACTTATACCGGCTTGTTCAGTCCTATCTATCCGACCGGAAGGTTGTGATCCAGGGAACTGATACAAGCGTCGAGGGAGATATGCAGATGGGTTGTCCCCAAGGTTCTGTCCTAGGACCGTTCTTTTGGAACATTGTCCTGGACTCTTATCTCGAAATACCCGACCCAGATGTCCACCGGAAAGTTGCATATGCCGATGACATTGCACTAATTATCTCCGACCAAAGTAGGTTAGATTTAGAAAATAAAATCTCGGCGCGCTGCGGCGCTTGGCTGACTGGGCCTCTGGCACCAAACTTCGCATCTCGGTGCGAAAACGTGTGCCATGCTCATCCGAGGCAACCTGGTGGCCGTCCACCCTGCGTCAGGGTGTTGGGGAATACGCTTCGCTGGTGCGGCCGCGTTAAGTACCTAGGTGTCATCCTCGATAGCTCTCTTACATTCGTCCAGCACGTACGAGAAATCCGTGCGAAGATCAAAATGGTGGCCGGAAAAGCTGGCTCGAGTAGCCAGAAAGACTTGGGGCTAAAAGGTCGCACGATGCGGACCTTGTATAAAGGTGTCTGCGTCGCGATTGCGGCCTATGGCTCCACGGTCTGGGCTCACCAGCTCCAGCACACCGTAATCAAGCGGCACCTTCTTGCCACGCAAAGGAGCTTTCTGCTCCTAGCAACAGCCGCTTGTCGCACGGTGAGTACTGACGCTTTACAGGTCCTCACGGGGTCCCCTTGGGTGAGTACCCCACTGTTTTTCTTAAGCATTTGGTGATTTCAATTTTATCTTTTACTTTACACTAAAACAAAATTAATTACGGCATGACTCGTCCGCCTGGTGCAGTGGATAGGTTTGCACTCTGCCCGGGTAAAACTTAACTTATTACCTAAAAGTATACGTAAATACATTCGATTAGTTTCCGTTCTGGGCTTCGGCCAATTCCTTAGGGTCATACCCTAAGGGCTGGACCACTTAGGTCAAGCCCTGTCGGGTTTTGACTCTCGTTGTCTCTTTAACGCTATCTACGAGTTTAATTAATAACCTAACGGCCCAAATCGGTGCGGTCGCGCCGTCTCGATAAGGATGTAGTCACTGCCATTGGAATTTAAACATTACATTTACACTATACACGCGCAATTAAATTTGACTCCCTACCGAATAGCGGACAGGAAAACAGGGGAAAACCCTACCTCCTTTCGAATCCCTCAGTGAAATCTCCCCTAACACACCCGCGCTTTTCATCCCCGATTTCTACCCGTAGGAGGCGGAAATCTCCAATTCTGAGGTGCATGACCAAATTCATACCCCATACAGATTAGAAAATTTCCCTTAGGATTGTGAACAATACTACGGCTTTACGGGGAAGGTTTATGACTGCGGCGCTAGTCAAACAGTCGGTACCTTTGGCGGCCCTAGTCTTAGTCTTGCGGATAATGTTCAGGACTTGACATCTTTAGGTCAAGCCCTGTCGGGTTTTGACTCGTTGCTCTCTTTAACGCTATCTACGAGTTTAATTAATAACCTAACGGCCCAAATCGGTGCCGTCTCGATAAGGATGTAGTCACTGCCATTGGAATTTAAACATTACATTTACACTATACACGCGCAATTAAATTTGACTCCCTACCGAATAGCGGACAGGAAAACAGGGGAAAACCCTACCTCCTTTCGAATCCCTCAGTGAAATCTCCCCTAACACACCCGCGCTTTTCATCCCCGATTTCTACCCGTAGGAGGCGGAAATCTCCAATTCCGAGGTGCATGACCAAATTCATACCCAAATTCATGCGTGATGTTTGATGTTCAGGAGCCGGAAGGAGACTGCGTAGAATTTTCCCGACTGTGCGACAGTGTAGGTAATGGGAGGGTGGGGGATGCCCTGGGGGCGTCCTCTCGCGATTCCTTGGTGGTTGAGGGGAGGGGAGTATAGCGGTTTCCTTTGGTTACATTTTACTGGAAAGTACAAAGGTGACTGATGTGGGTGGGGACCCGGCCTAAGATAAGGAAGACAATACATGACAGATGTCAAGTCCTGAGCATTATCCGCAAAACTAAGACTAGGACCGCCAAAGGTACCGACTGTTTGACTAGCGCCGCAGTCATAAACCTTCCCCGTAAAGCCGTAGTATTGTTCACAATCCTAAGGGAAATTTTCTAATCTGTATGGGGTATGAATTTGGTCATGCACCGCTGTCCAACCGCTGATCATTTAGAGGAAGTAAAAGTCGTAACAAGGTTTTCGTAGGTGAACCAGCGGAAGGATCATTACCGTGCGGCAACTCCGATCGGAGTCCCTCGGCCCAATCGAAAAACTCTGCGTCCGGCGACGCGTTCGGCCGTAGAGCCGTCCGTCATTGGGGGGCTGGCGTGATAGGGAACCCCACGGCGGACCGTACGAGGTTTCGGTCGCGACCGCGGCGGGTTCTAACTTTACGAGCGCGCGGACACGGCCCCTCCGTGTCCGCCGCCGCCATTCTCGCTTGTATAATGCCGCCCGTGTTGAGCCCGAGAGGGCCGGAACGGCGCACTCTTAACGATTATCCTGAACGGTGGATCACTCGGCTCGTGGGTCGATGAAGGACGCAGCAAAATGCGCATCGTCATGTGAACTGCAGGACACATGAACATCGACGTTTCGAACGCACATTGCTGGCGAGCGATTCCGCGGCCGGAGGCGGTCCCCGACGCCCGCGCCCGTCGTCAGAACGGCGGGAGACCGTTTACGGACCCGTTTCTTGTTACGCACAGTGTTGGCCCCGACCGCCGGTCGTAGTCCGAGGCGGTGGAGGAAGGTCAGTTTCCCCGCGTTTGCCGCTCGCCGCCCGCGGGCGAGAGCGGGCAGTCCGGCGCCCGGGTCGCCGGCGGGTCCGGCTGCGAGACCGCCGGTCCCCGGCGGCTCCGCGAGAGGAGGAGTAGTGTAGCGGAGAGGGAGGAGAGTCGTTGTTCGGTCGCCTCGCGTCGCCGCGAGGGAGACCGACCTCTCGTGCGTCCCCTCCTACCGCTCTCGCTCTCCGTCTCGCGCGAGCCCGCCGCGGGGTCGGGGTCCCGCCGGCCGGTCCGCAGCGCCCGCGTCGACGCCCCGCCTCGCGCCGCGAAGGCGGTTATACTGTTGTGCTGCGACGGGTCGGAGCGAGTGCGCGCGCCCGCGCGCGCCGCCCCGTCCCCCTCGTCGTCGCCCTCGTCGTTTCAGACGACCTCAGATCAGGTGAGACAACCCGCTGAATTTAAGCATATTAGTAAGCGGAGGAAAAGAAACTAACAAGGATTCCCCCAGTAGCTGCGAGCGAACAGGGAAGAGCCCATCGCCGAATCCCGAAGGCGGCCGCCTTCCGGGAAATGTGGCGTTAGGGAGAGCTCGATTAAACCGGGGCGTACGGCGCACTGTCCAAGTCCATCTTGAACGGGGCCACGGTCCGTAGAGGGTGCCAGGCCCGTAGCTTGACAGGTGCCGGTCCCGGTGAGTTTCTCCTTGGAGTCGGGTTGCTTGATAGTGCAGCCCTAAGCGGGTGGTAACCTCCATCTAAGGCTAAATATGACCACGAGACCGATAGCGAACAAGTACCGTGAGGGAAAGTTGAAAAGAACTTTGAAGAGAGAGTTCAATAGTACGTGAAACCGTTCAGGGTAAACGGAGAAGGCCCGAAATTCCGAAAAGGGAGATTCACGTCCTCTCGCCCGTCCGCCCTCACCGGGGCGGGACGGCCGGCTGTCGCGGGCCTCGGCCCCGCCGCGGCCGCTCGTCCTGGGTCGCTGCTCGGCGGAGGACCGCACTTCTCCCTCAGTAGGACGTCGCGACCCGTTCGTCGACGGCCTAAGGCCCCGCGGTACGCCCGCGTCGGGTCGAACGGCGATCCGTCGCCGTCGCCCGGCCGGCCCGCGGGAGTCCCGGCCGTCAGTCGGACGGTACAAAACGACGGTGCAGAACCGCTCGCCCTGCGCGCGAGCGTCCCCGGTCCGGTGCAAGCCGGCGGGAAGGCGCGTCGCGGCGGACTCAGGTCCGGCCGACCCTCCCGCGACTGTTGGCACCGCGACCGTCCGGACAACGTTCACAGCACCGGTCGGCGGCGCTTATGTTTCGGTCACTTGTCCGACCCGTCTTGAAACACGGACCAAGGAGTCTAACATGTGCGCGAGTCATTGGGTTCTGAAAACCTAAAGGCGAAATCAAAGTGAAAGGCGGGGCGACTCTCTTCGCTTGACCGAGGGAGGATGGGCGCGTCAGCCGTCTCCGGCGGTGCCCCGCACTCCCGGGGCGTTTCTAAACTCATCGCGAGTCGAGGCGCACCCAGAGCGTACACGTTAGGACCCGAAAGATGGTGAACTATGCCCGGCCAGGACGAAGCCAGGGGAAACCCTGGTGGAGGTCCGTAGCGATTCTGACGTGCAAATCGATCGTCGGAGCTGGGTATAGGGGCGAAAGACTAATCGAACCATCTAGTAGCTGGTTCCTTCCGAAGTTTCCCTCAGGATAGCTGGTGCCCGGGTGAGACGAGTCTCATCCTGTAAAGCGAATGATTAGAGGCATTGGGGGTCGAAACGACCTCAACCTATTCTCAAACTTTAAATAGATGAGAACTCCGGCTTGCTTGAACAGTGAAGCCGGAGATTCGGATCAGGGTGCCCAGTGGGCCAATTTTGGTAAGCCGAACTGGCGCTGTGGGATGAACCAAACGCCGAGTTAAGGCGCCCGAATCGACGCTCATCAGAACCCATGAAAGGCGTTGGTCGCTTAAGACAGCAGGACGGTGGCCATGGAAGTCGGAATCCGCTAAGGAGTGTGTAACAACTCACCTGCCGAAGCGACTAGCCCTGAAAATGGATGGCGCTGTAGCGTCGGTGCCTATACCTCGGCCGTCAACGGCAAAGCGGGCGGCCCGCCGCGAGGCTGGACGCGCCGTTACGCCTTGACGAGTAGGAAGGCCGCGGCGATGTGCGCTGAAGGGTCTGGGCGAGAGCCCGCCTGGAGCCGTCGCCGGCGCAGATCTTGGTGGTAGTAGCAAATACTCCAGCGAGGCCCTGGAGGACTGATGTGGAGAAGGGTTTCTTGTGAACAGCTGTTGCACAAGAGTCAGTCGATCCTAAGCCCTAGGAGAAATCCGATGTTGATGAGTCGCCGTTAAAAACCCGATTGTGCGCGACGGGTGGCGGCGGCGGCAGTGTCGTGTCGCGCGTCGCGCTTGCGGCGGCGGTGGCGGAGGAGGGACGGAGTCGCGAGCGCCCGAGGGCGCGGCGCGACCGCCCTCATCCCCCGGCGACGACCCCTCGACCGCCCTGCAGCCGCCGCGGTCGTCGTCCCCGTCCGCGTTCTCTCTCTTTTGGCCGGCGCCCGTCGGGCGAAAGGGAATCCGGTTCCTATTCCGGAACCCGGCAGCGGAACCGTTCCGAATCGGGCCCTCCTTCGAGTGCTCGTCGGGGTGACCCAACAAGACCCGGAGACGCCGCCGGGAGATCCGGGGAGAGTTGTCTCTTCTCTATAAGCGTTCGAGTTCCCTGGAAACCTCTAGCAGGGAGATAGGGTTTGGAACGCAAAGAGCACCGCAGTTACGGCGGTGTCCGGATCTTCCCCGCGGACCTTGAAAATCCGGGAGAGGGCCACGAGGAACACCGCGCCGGATCGTACCCATATCCGCAGCAGGTCTCCAAGGTGAATAGCCTCTAGTCGATAGAATAATGTAGGTAAGGGAAGTCGGCAAATTGGATCCGTAACTTCGGGATAAGGATTGGCTCTGGGGATCGTGGCCTGCCGGGCTTGGTCGGGAAGTGGTGCCGCGTCAACGTGCCGGGCCTGGGCGAGGTGAGCGGCGCTACGCGCGCCGGGATCCGAGCTCGGTCCCGTGCCTTGGCCACCCACGGATCTTCCTTGCTGCGATCTGGCCGTCCCGCCTGGATGCCCCCGTTTAACGACGGTGCGGCGGACGGGGACTTCCAGTTTCTTCGGCGGCCATACAACGATCAACTCAGAACTGGCACGATCTAGGGGAATCCGACTGTCTAATTAAAACAAAGCATTGCGATGGCCCCAGCGGGTTCTGACGCAATGTGATTTCTGCCCAGTGCTCTGAATGTCAACGTGAAGAAATTCAAGCAAGCGCGGGTAAACGGCGGGAGTAACTATGACTCTCTTAAGGTAGCCAAATGCCTCGTCATCTAATTAGTGACGCGCATGAATGGATTAACGAGATCCCCTCTGTCCCTATCTACAACCCCCTCCCATCTCCTTTCCTTTTCCCCACCCTTAACCTACCCCTCTACAAATAGCCAATAGTCACCATAGTTATGGCAACAACTCGGCTTCCACCCGGTACATGCTGCTGGCGCCTTGGTGTGTAGTGTCGTCTAGGTCCCCCCCTATTATTGAGGACGGACGTTCTCGGCACAAAGCATCCTTTGGGCCCCCTGCGATGGCAAGCGCACGTGGTAGGTGCCTACGGCGTCGGAGACGTAGGAGCCCTGAGAGTTCTCACCTATAAGTGAGAATGCGTAGGGGACTGGAGTCCCGCCGGGGTTTGAGAATTTCACCCCATTGTGGACATCTGTCTTCACGTGGAGAGTACTCCACGGCTTAATTGTGGGCATGCCCTGAAGACCAGAGCCTCACGTGTAGGGATCAAACTGTCATGGAATCTTATAAAAAATTAATGTAGTCAACTCAGGGATGGAGCTTCCCTGTTATGGACCTGCCGCAGCTCCACCGCTCAAACAACCCGGAACACCTAAAGGACAACGCAAAAATCTCATCGAAACGCCTTTCTGTAGCATTGGTTGAGCGGGCCTTCCTCCGGCTCCAGGGCCGCTTTTTCGGCTCTTGCCCAAATCAGGAGGAGGACGAACAGAACTCACTTACAGCTAATGACCCCCCCCGTCCTTCCCCGCAGGTTATAGCGAAAATTGATTTCTCCGCAGTCCCAGACTTCATTGCAAAGCAAGGAAGTCTGGTGGAGTCAATCATTAATGCACCCAGGACCAGATGGCCAAAGACCGAATCGGCGGCCGTCCGAGAGGCTCTTAAGGTCATGACAACTTATATCATGACCTGTGAGCAAAACAAGTCAACTCTCCAGAGCAGGCTGGACGCCCTAGAAAAAGAGGTCTCTAGCCTGTCCTGCAGAATAAATGATGATCAAAATATAAGGTCCTGTATTGATATTGGTATCAACACTCCAGCCCCCCTTATACTGGCCCCTGCATCCATGCCTGCTGCTGCTGCTGCCGGTGCTGCTAATGGGGCGCTAAGCGTTTTGGGGGTGATGACTAAGGGGGGGGAGATGGAAGTGGATTCCTCCCCCCTCCCCACCCCCTCCTCTTCCTCTTCCCCCTCTTCTTCCTCCTCCTCTCCTCCATCTGCCCCAGTTCCTAATCCTCCTCCCACCACCGTTTCCCCGCCAGTTCCCATCTCCCATCCTACGACTCCCACACCCCCTGTCCAACCTCCGAAACCCAAGACCAGACCCACACCTAGGTCTAGGCCTAAATTCAAGTCCACTTCCACCCAAACTCCTATTCCCCTCCCTACCTCCTCATCACCCTCTTCCTCCTCCTCTTCACTTCCTACCCCACCACTGCACCCTAAGTCCAAATCCACCTTTACCCAAACTCCCATCTCCTCCTCCGCTACCCCTCCCGATCCCCCCTCCATCACTCCTTCGGCTGCGGCCGGCACGTATGCAGCAGCCGTCAGGAAATGCTCAGTGGCCACTCCCGCTACCCCTCTCCCCTCTTCCTCTTCCTCTCCCCCGTCGCCTCCTTTGGCCACTCCCCCCAAGGAAAAACGACCCGTCATCATCATCCGCCCCACGGACAAAGCCTGGGGAGTGGATAAGACACAGGCGAGTCTTAAAAAGGCCATTCCGGAGGTCATGAGAACCGTTCGGATTCATGCCCTCCGGACACTTAAGAATGGGGCGATCCTATTGGAGGCAGACAAGCTTGCCGACCTACAGAGGATCGCCTCTTGTTCACAGGAACTCGCTGAAGTGGGACTAACGGCCTATCTTCCAGCGCAACCCGGAGCTAGGCTAATCATCTTTGGTGTCCCCAGGACCATCTCTAATGATCAGATTTTGGCATCGCTGCGGAATAAGAATTTGGAACACACTTTTGACTCCGCCCGGATTTCAATCCGAGCCAAAATTAAACAAGGTAATGATATGAACAACATAGTCATAGAGGTCCCCTTCCAGGTGAGGCAGGCACTCTTGAGGATGGGTCGGGTGTACCTCGGCCTGTCCTCTCACGTGGTCAAAGACAGCTGCACCTTGCGGCGGTGCTACAAATGCCAATTGTATGGCCACATCGCCGCTCGTTGCACTGCCGAAACAGAGACATGCGGTCTCTGCGCTGAGCAGCATGCCACCAGGGATTGCCCCAAACCAAATGGAGTCCCTGTATGTGCCACCTGTGTTCAGCGGAAGGAACCCGCCGATCACAGGACAGGCAGCTCGGTGTGCCCATATAGGAGGAAGATCGAGGCCGCGTACTCTGCCAAACTGAAGAAATTGGACGAGAAAACCAATCAAGTCCAATGTCCGGTAAGGCCGAGAAATCGGCAGACTACCCCCCCTTAGGCACCCCCAAAACTATAATATTGCAGCCGGTCAACAAACTGTGGGATCCGGCTAAAACAAGGGAGGTGCTGGGACGGACGCTGCCCTCCCTCATTGAGAAGGGGCAGTTTCTGTCTTCCAGAAACCTCAAGGACGGTAAGGTTGTCCTCCGCACCAGTAGCGGGACCGCCCAAACTCTACAGGAATCCCGAGAACTTGTAGCGGCAGGGATCGCTGCAACAACTCCGGAGACTCCCAAGCCAAGGCTGATCATCCTTGGACTTCCCAAGGAAATCCAGGATGAAGAAATCCTGTCCGACCTGAGAGCGGAAAAAAATATAGGCGCAGCGGATCACTCCAAGGTAATTTCGCGCCTGCGCGATCGCAACGCACGTAATAATGTTGTGATCGAAGTAAGCGCGGCGGCACGGAAACGCCTTCTCCAGGCAGGACGGGTCTATATTGGCCTGTCCTCACACAAGGTAAGCGACTTTATAAGAATTATACGTTGCTTTAAGTGTCAACAGTATGGCCACACGACTCGAACGTGTGGCCGCATTAACGATACATGCTTCTATTGTGCGAAAACGGGGCACAAATCGTCGGATTGCCCCCTCAAAGAGGCAAAACCGGCATGCGGGACATGCACACCTCGCGGTCTCCCCTCTGGCCATCGGACCGGCGATAAATCATGTCCGGAAAGAGTCCGGGCGGAGGCCGCGTACGCTCGGCTGATCAAGAGTCGTCTTCATGAGGAACCTTAGGATCCTCCAACTTAATTGTGGTAGGGCCGCGGCTGCCACTGCGGACGCCTACAGAAATTCCTCTTCTAGGAAAATTGATATTGTCCTCTTACAGGAACCTTATGAGAGGTTCGGTCGGGTCAGGGGTTTCCAGCAGTCCCGGTTGTTCACGGGCGGAGCCCCTACAGAAAAGTCGTGGGCGGCCATTGCGGTCATCAACCCCGAACTTGATGTGGTGGCTTTCCCGTCCTTTTCCACACCGCACGTTGTCTGTGCTGGTGTCAGCCTAGGAATTGACACGATATATTTTATCTCTGTCTATTGCCAGCCCAGCCTCCCTATAATGGGGATCCTGGCGCAGTTAGATATTGTTCTCACTCGCCTCAGGGGCAAGGCTATCGTTATAGGTATTGACGCTAACGCCAAAAGCCCTCTGTGGCACAGTGATAGGTTGGACGGTAGAGGAGAGATGCTGACTGAATTTATCATTCAGCATCGCCTCTCCACCGAAAATATTCCCACTTTGGTTACAACTTTTGCTGGTCCTTCTGGGGAATCCAATATTGATTTAACCCTCTCTGCTGGGGGGGCGCATAGGTTAATCAGTAATTGGGGGGTGGAGAAATTTTGGTCAACCAGTGACCACCGTGCAATCACCTTTGGTGTTGGTGGCCCTCGTTGCCAATCGGCGACCTCACACATCCCCCCTCTCAGACGATTCGCGGTCAAGCGCGCGAATTGGGACTTATTCAATTCTTCATGGGAGAGGACCCTCCCTGAACTTGTTTTCTCTGACCACTCAGAACCAGTCGAAGTCGAAGAGACAGCCCTTGGCTTTACCAAGGCTGTAATAGATGCATGTGAGGATGCTATCCCCAGAATTCGAACTCGATCTTTAACTGTCCCTTGGTGGAATAATGAACTTAGTGAACTCCGTCGCCGCTCCATAAGAGCAGAGCGAAGATACACCCGTGCCAAAAGAATAGGCAATAGAGAGGTTGTTGAGCTCCTGGGAAGGGCAAGGTCTGCGGCCAAAAATGAGTACAATCGGGCCATACGGACTGCTAAATTGCAAACATGGAAAGCATATGTCGAGACAGTAGGTGACTCCAACCCCTGGGGTCTAGTTTACAGACTGGTACTTGACAAACGCAGTCAGGCCGGTGTAATGTGCTCGTTGGTGGACGGGGATTCGACCACCCTGACCTGGAGTGAAACCGCCTCTAAATTCTTGGCCCTATTCTTAAAACAAGATCCTGGAGCTCTTACGGAGACACAACGAGCCCTGGTTGAGGGTAACGCATCATACTCGGCTGCGGATGCGGAACCGTTCATGCCCGACGACATCACCGCGGCGGTTCAGGGTCTAAACTTAATAAGTCCCCAGGGATCGACTGCGTGGAGGTCGCCGTGCTGAGACGGATCTGTGACGTCTCGCCCGAGGTGTTGGCTGACCTTTACAACCTGTGCTTATCATCCGGAGTTTTCCCGCGACCTTGGAAAATCGGGTTATTGAGATTCCTCCCAAAAGCGAATGGAAAACCACTAACTGACTATAAGGCCTATCGACCTATCTCGCTTCTTTCCAACTTAGGAAAGACGCTTGAGAAACTAATGCTCGATAGGCTAAGTTCACTTTACGATAAAGCGGGCTAGCATCGCCACATCAATTCGGATTTAGAAAGGGCGTGGCACTGACGATGCCCTTCTGGCCGTCGTCAGTTCTGCTTCCCTTCCAACTAAATATGTCTCAGTCATTTTTATTGACATTGAGGAGGCCTTCGACTCGTTGTGGTGGCCGAACATTTTAGGTCGCTTAAGGCTGGCTGCTTGTCCAGGAAATTTATACCGGCTTGTTCAGTCCTATCTATCTGACCGGAAGGTTGTGATCCAGGGAACTGATACAAGCGTCGAGGGAGATATGCAGATGGGTTGTCCCCAAGGTTCTGTCCTAGGACCGTTCTTTTGGAACATTGTCCTGGACTCTTATCTCGAAATACCCGACCCAGATGTCCACCGGAAAGTTGCATATGCCGATGACATAGCACTAATTATCTCCGGTCAAAGTAGGTTAGATTTGGAAAATAAAATCTCGGGCGCGCTGCGGCGCTTGGCTGACTGGGCCTCTGGCACCAAACTTCGCATCTCGGTGCGAAAAACGTGTGCCATGCTCATCCGAGGCAACCTGGGCGGCCGTCCGCCCTGCGTCAGGGTGTTGGGGAATACGCTTCACTGGTGCGGTCGTGTTAAGTACCTAGGTGTCATCCTTGATAGCTCTCTTACATTCGTCCAGCACGTACGAGGAATCCGTGCGAAGATCAAAATGGTGGCCGGAAAGCTGGCTCGAGTAGCCAGAAAGACTTGGGGGCTAAAGGGTCGCACGATGCGGACCTTGTACAAAGGTGTCTGCGTCGCGATTGCGGCCTATGGCTCCACGGTCTGGGCTCACCAGCTCCAGCACACCGTAATCAAGCGGCACCTTCTTGCCACGCAAAGGAGCTTTCTGCTCCTAGCAACAGCCGCTTGTCGCACGGTGAGTACTGACGCTTTACAGGTCCTCACGGGGTGCCCACCCCTCGACCTGGAAATCGCGCTGAGGGTGTTGAGAAGGGCTGTCAGGATTGGCAAACCCTTATCCCTTCTGAACCTCTCCGTCCCTTGCATAGACTCCAGTCATACTGGAGATGTACGTATATTCCTTATGAAGACGGCTCTCAGACAGGTCAAGGAAGACCTGTCTAAAATCTGGGATGAGCGCTGGGCGACGGCGGTCAATGGCAGTGTCACCCGGCGCTACATACCAAAAGGTTCTTCCTTTTGAACATTTCTCCCCGATTGGGGCATGCACTTACTATTTTTGTTACAGGGCACGGTTCTATGAACCACCACCTGTTTAGGTTTGGATTAGCCGACAATCCAAATTGTCATTGCGGCGGCGTCGAGAATTGGGAGCATCTCCTGGTGGACTGCAACCTATACGACGCTGAAAGAAGAGATCTAATCAGCAAAACAGGCAGCGCACTGCTGATCGATCCAGCCACATTGCTGCGAAAACACTGGCAAGAATTGTCAGAATATGCAGGAAGGGTTTTTGCAAAGAGGTCTCACCGGAGACCTTAACGCTTTTCCCCCCTGCCCAAAAGCACATGAGAGTGTAAGCCCCCCGGGGGGCCCACTAGATTCCTCTGCATAGCAAGCGCCTCCACGTGGCGGGACAGGGACAGAGCGCCGGGTCCACGGACCGACTGGCGACCCTGACTAAGACTTGCTGATATGCCCATGTGCGGTTCCTTTACAGTTAAAGTAATAGTAAATTTAAGCCCTATATGGAAACTGCCTTGTCTATTAAATTATGGTCCCGACCTCAACATTGGTACAATTCACTCGTGCCAATCTGGGTTCGGGATCATCCTTTCAATTAAGTGATTTGGTAATATATGACCGAAAGGTCGATTACCTGTCAAAACTTTGTTGTAGGAACTAAAAAAAAAAACTGTCTGTCCCTAAAAGGGAAAGGAGTTCAGCATCACCGCGAGAGTCCTGGATTCGGTCGAACGATGTAAGGAAGCCCTTTGCTCTGCCCCCGTTTTGAAATTCCCCGACTTCGAACAGCAGTTCGTGATAACGACCGACGCGAGTCAAGAAGCGATAGGCGCGGTCCTCTCCCAGCCGGAAGAGGACGGAGATAGGCCGATCGCGTTCGCGAGTCGGAAGTTAACGGCCGCAGAACGGAACTATAGTACAATAGAGCGCGAACTGCTGGGAGTCGTGTGGGGGATAGAACAATTTAGGCCGTACGTGTTTGGGAGATCGTTCGCGGTCCGGACGGACCATAAGCCGTTAGTCTGGGTGGACAAACTGAAGGAGACGTCTGCGCGTATCACGAAGTGGAAAGAGCGGCTAGCCGCGTACGACTTTGTGATATCGCACACCAAGGGTTCGGAGAACGTGGTGGCAGACTGTCTCTCCAGGAATGTCAACGCCGGAGAAAACAGCGCGAACGACCCAGAGGTAGCCGGAGAAGGAGATACCCCGTTCGCCCTGAGATATCTAAGAGATTGGGCGTTTAGTGACAGAGGTCTAGGGACGACCGAAGAGAGACCACCTGCCACCCCGGAAGAGCCAGAAGCAATAACCTCAAGGAGGGAACAGATTCCTCCTATCGTAGTCAGCGGCGCTATCGCTGACATAAAACTTTCATCGCAAACTGCGAAAGGGTCACCAAATTTAAGGTGATCTTAAAGAGCACTGGGAGGACAACACAAGTCCACCCAAAACGAAGGATGATCATGCGGCGCTGAGAGAGTTATTCTCTACGAATAACCTCCTCCACCATACGTTCGCTTTTAAGAGCGAAAGGAGGAAGAAGTGGGTAATCCACGGACTCCCGGCCTCAGCCCCAGTCGCCGAAATCCTCGACGACTTAAAGGACAATTACCTGGAACCCACCAGGTAATTCAAATGAACAAAACAAACAGCGACGGAAAGAAGAGGCCCTCCCAACCTTCGTCGTAATAACAAATAACGAGGTCCAACTCAAGGACTTCAAAACATACAGATACAGAGCTATTCAACTGGATAAGCTACGAGATGACTTATATATGCGTATATATATGTTTTTTATTTTTACGCGGAAGCAATAACCTGTAAAAGTATTATAAAGAGAAAAAGTAGCAGTCAATTTTTGTGTTTCACAAAATGCCGAAAAACGAACGCCGAATACCTTCCTGTAGAAATGAAGAGAGAAGATTGATCACATCAAATCAAATCAGATGTCATCATTTCTTATCAAATTAGATTCAGCTATTTAAAAAACTGTAGTATATACGAATAATTTATTGTTTCTTTTCCTAACGGTTTCTACTTTTAATACCTTTCGTCGAAGAAATATAATTAAATATATAGATATAAACCTATTATAGACAAGTTTCTAAGATGTTTGTATAATTGACTACTAGATTTAATGTTTCCACACACCCCTTTCCCTCCAGTTTTCAGCCGTCTACCAAGTTTTTCATTCCTGAGAAAAATAATGTCATAAAATTTTATCTATATATATATATATATATATATATATAAGTCGGAAGGGCGGTCGGAAACCCGAGATGTATTACCGGGTATAAACATCAACATAGAGATTTGACAAAGCCCTTCGTTAAGAAGAGCGTTTATATTGTAAGCCGGCGGCCAAAGTCCGATTTAGAGCTTGAGACCGGACGGTTGCGGTAAGAAACCTTTTCATTTCTGTATCATTTCTGTAGATCGAATAAATCGTGTTTTAATTGAAATAACCGTTTTTAAAAAACTCTATTCTTTCACTGAGAAAAATAACTGGTGCCGAAACCCGGGAAGTATTAGTGCGATCGGGAAAATTTTTTTCTTTCTTTCTTTCTGCTTTTCTTTCGTTTCTCTTCCTTGGGCGTGGTTCTACCGTTTGGCAGGAAAACTATGGCGAAATCGCCCGACCAGGCCACAATGGACGCAGCCACGACGGCGGCATGGATGGCCGCACAGAATCATAGGACATCCTATCTGGCGGTGCGAATAGGTAACCTGTGGCCGTTCGAGGGCCAGGCCCGCGACCTCACCGAGTGGTTGGAGAAGGCGGACGGCCTTCATAAAGAAATTTTGACGGCAGGCTGCCGCCAGAACTATGCGCACCACTGGTAGAGGACCTCGTGGGGCGGATCGACAGGTCCGTCTTACGGGAGATCGGGTTGCGGGTCCAGCAGCCCTGGGTTGAGGTCCGGAACCGGCTGAAGGAACACTACGCCGGGTCGAGGGCCTCGATCTGGAGACGGTGGGCAAAAATTGTAAAGATGGAGCGTGAAACAGGGGAGAGCCACCTAGCGTACGCCGTCAGGGTGATGGAAGAGGTGAGGCCCGCGCTGGAAGAGGTCGGATCGGCAGTGGAAGAGACGGAGCGGCGCGACCAGTCGCAACTAGTACTATTGGAGCTCGTTAAACAAATGTTGGCCAACGGGGTGGGACACGTTGGCCAAAACTGCTCGCGAAACTCGGTGTCTGTGCACTGATCACTGGGGAACTGGTGACAGTATACGACCGGTCGTATACCGTCGTTAGCACTATGCACTATAGGCACATTAACTGGCACATTCACAGCTTTCACTACAATGTTTCACTTTCACTTTGGATGGGAGACTATGACTTCTAGGATAGAATAGAAGACTATGACTTCAAGCATAGAATAGAAGACTATATCTTCTAGCTCGGCGTGAGGACCCTCCCCGTTGTGGTACGTCTTTTGGGCAGCCAGTGGAGTTTTGGGGTAGCCGGGAGGAAGATGCCAGGGATTTGGGTGGTTTTGAAGTTTGTCTCTGTGTTTAGTAGTTATTTTATCTATTATTTCGTCCAGTTTAGGTGTTTAGGTCCAGATCGTCGGCGAATGCCGCTAATTTGACTCCTTTCGGGATATCGGAGATGAGGTCGGCGGTGTATAGGTTGAATAGGGTGGGGGCGAGGGCGGATCCTTGGGGACGCCTGCCGGGATAGTGGCCGGGTCTGAGATCGAGTCGTTGATTTTGACTCTGATCTTCCTGGTGGTGGAAGTTCTGTATATAATTAACCCCATATTTTCCCACAGAACAGTACGAATTCGTCGCCACCGAGTTTTGGAACCTCGAGGCCCGATTCGCGGGAAGCATCTCGTTTTTCGCCGTCCTAATCCGCTCATGCGGCTCGGTGCGTAAAATTGCGGAGTGTTTTTCAGTGTTGAGTGCCCCGGGAGAGTCCAGGGCACGGGAACGACGTTTTCGTCTCCAAAATATGTAATTTCCTCTCCTGTATGAGGTCCAATTATTACATCCAAGCTGCTTACGAACAGAGCAAATATGAGACACAATAAGTGCAGTGTTGTGCTAGTACAGTGATTAAAGGAAATCATCTCGCCGGGCCTACATATGAACAGAGACGATAGGAGAAACAATAATTGCAGTCTTGTTTTATTACTGTTATTAAAGGAAATAATCTCTCCGAGGACGACTTAAGAACAGAGCCGATAAGAGACACAATGAGTGCAGTGTTGTGCTAGTACTGTTATTAAAGGAAATCAACTCGCCGAGGCCACCATATGACCAGAGCCGATAAAAGAACCAATAAGTGCAGTGTTGTATGTAGTGTTATTAAAAGAAATCATCTCTCCGAGGCCTTCTTATGAACAGAACCGATATGAGACAAAATAAGTGCAGTATTGTGCTATTACTCATTTTAAAGGAAATAATCTCGCCCAAGCATGTATATTAACACAGCCGATAGGAGACACAATATGTACAGTGTTGTGCTAGTACTGTGATTAAAGTAAATCCTCTCAGCCAGCCTACTTATGAACAGAACCGATAAGATACACAATAAATGCAGTGTTGGGCTAGTACAGTGATTAAAGGAATTCATCTCGCCAGGCCTGCTTATGAACAGAGCTTATAGGAGACACAATAAGATCTGTGTTGTGGTAGTACTGTTATTAAAGAAAATAATCTTTCCGAGGACTGCTTAAGAACAGAGCCGATAGGAGAAACAATAATTCCAGTGTTGTGCTTGTACTGTTATTAAAGGAAATCATCTCGCCGAGACCAGCTTATGAACAGAACCGATAGGAGACACAATAAGTTCAGTGCTGTGAGAGTACTATTATTAAAGGAAATCATCTGACCGAGTCTTGCTTACGAACAGAGCCGATAAGAGACGCAATAAGTGCAGTGTTGTGCTAGTAATGTTATTACCGGAAATCATCTCTCGAGGCCAGCTTAGGAACACAGATGATAAGATAAACAATAAGTTCAGTGTTGTGAGAGTACTATTATTAAAGGAAATAATCTCTCCGAGGACTGCTTAAGAACAGAGCAGATAAGAGACACAATAAGTTCAGTTGTGTGCTAGTACGGTTATTAAAGGAAATCATCTCTCCGAGGCCTTCTTATGAACCGAACCGATATGAGACACAATAAGTTCAGTGTTGTGAGAGTACTATTATTAAAGGAAATCATCTCGCCGAGACCAGCTTATGAACAGAGCCGATAAGAGACACAATAAGTTCAGTGTTGTGCTAGTACTGTTATTAAAGGAAATCCTCTCGCCGAGTCTTGCTTACGAACAGAGCCGATAAGAGACACAATAAGTGCAGTGTTGTGCTAGTAATGAGATTAAAGTAAATCAACTCGCCGAGGCCACCATATGACCAGAGCCGATAAAAGAACCAATAAGTGCAGTGTTGTATGTACTGTTATTAAAGGAAATAATCACTCCGTGGCCAGCTTATGAACACAGATGATTAGATAAACAATAATTTCAGTGTTGTGAGAGTACTGTTATTTAAGGAAATAATCTCTCCGAGGACTATTTAAGAACAGAGCCGATATGAGACACAATAAGTTCAGTTGTGTGCTTGTACGGTTATTAAAGGAACTCATCTCTTCGAGACTTTCTTATGAACCGAACCGATATGAGACAAAAGAAGTGCACTGTTGTGCTATTACTCTTTTAAAGGAAATAATCTCGCCCAAGCATGCATATTAACACAGCCGATAGGAGACACAATATGTACAGTGTTGTGCTAGTACTGTGATTAAAGTAAATCATCTCACCCGGCCATCTTATGAACAGAACCGATACCAGAAACATTAAGTGCAGTGTTGTGCTAGTACTCTTATTAAAGGGAATCATCTCACCCGGCCATCTTATGAACAGAACCGATACCAGAAACATTAAGTGCAGTGTTGTGCTAGTACTCTTATTAAAGGGAATCATCTCGCCGAGGCCTGCTTATAACCAGAACTGATAAGAGACACAATAAGTGCAGTGTTGGGCTAGTACTGTTATTAAAGGAAATCATCTCGCCTTGTCCGGCTTACGAACAGAGCCGTTAAGTGACCAAATAAGTATAGTGTTGTGCAATTACTCTTATTAAAGAAAATCATCTCGTCGATGCCTTCTGAACCGATAGGAGACAGAATAATTACAGGGTTGTGCTAGTACTGTTAATTAAGGAAATCATCTCGCCGAGGCCTGCTTATGAAACTAGCCGATAAGAGACACAATAAATGCAGTGTTGTGCTAGTACTGTTATTAAAGGAAATCATCTCACCGAGGCCTGCTTATAAACCGAACCGATAGGAAGCTTAATAAGTGCAGTGTTGTGCTAGTACTGTTATTAAAAGAAATCATCTCGCCGAGACCTTCTTATGACCAGAGCCGATAGGAGACACAATAAGTGCAATGTTGTGCTAGTACTGTTATTAAAGGAAATCATCACGCCGAGGCCTGCTTACGAACAGAGCGGATAAGGGACACAATAAGTGCAGTGTTGTGCTAGTACTGTTATTAAAGGAAATCATCTCGCCGTGTTATGCTTACAAACAGAGCCGATAAGAGACACAATAAGAGCAGATTTGTCCTAGTATTGTTATTAGAGGAAATCATCTCACCGAGGCCTGCTTATAAACAGAACCGATAAGAAGCTTAATAAGTGCAGTGTTTTGCTAGTACTGTTATTAAAGGAAATCATCTCGCCGAGGCCTGCATATGAACAGAGACGATAGGTGACACAATAAGTACAGTTTTGTGCTAGTACTGTTATTAAAGGATATAATCTCGCCGCGGCCTGCTTACGAACAGAGCGGATAAGAGACACAAAAGTGCAGTGTTGTCCTAGTATTGTTATTAGAGGAAATCATCTCACCGAGGCCTGCTTATAAACAGAACCGATAGGAAGCTTAATAAGTGCAGTGTTGTGCTTGTACTGTTATTAAAAGAAATCATCTCGGCGAGACCTTCTTATGACCAGAGCCGATAGGAGACACAATAAGTGCAATGTTGTGCTAGTACTGTTATTAAAGGAAATCATCTCGCCGAGGCCTGCTTACAAACAGAACCGATAGGAGACACAAAAGTGCAGTGTTGTGCTAGTACTTTTATTAAAGGAAATCAATTCGCCGAGGCCAGCTTATGAACAGAACCTATAAGAGACACAATAAGTGCAGTGTTGTGGTAGTACTGTTATTAAAGGAAATGATCCCTTTGAGACCTGCTTATGAACAGAGCTGATAAGAGACACAATAAGTGCAGTGTTGTATTCTATATTGTGTTTATTCTATAATCGTTTTTCATTTTATATGTTTTCCTTTTAGTTATATTAAAATGAAACAAAATTACACATACATGTGGATGTTCTGTTTCCAAAACCCCGGCGACATATCACTGACCCTTGCCACAATAACACACAGATACCTGTACCTATATATAGTATTAGGCTTGTTATATTTAATGTTATAAATGAAGTTGCCCTATTTTAGTTTGAAAATTGTGCAAAACTCTTTTTGAAAATAGACTTTATTTTTCCTTCATTTATATATCGCAAGTAGCAGTTGTGCTGCTGCTCTGGTTGATAGTTAGATTTTGTTCTCTAGTCTTGTGTTCTCTATAAATTGTTGCAGTTTAAGAAAAATACAACTGTAAAGAACTAGAATCGGATAATGACACTCTGACACACAGAAGTAATTAGGAAAATTAAATTCACAGATAAAACAAAACTGCATGTTTGTTACACTATCAGAATATTTCTTCTCAATATATTATTTAATTAAATTACTATGGATTGGTGAGATCCCAGAACATATTGTTTCATTAAGTAATACGTAATATAATAATAACATTTTTGTAATATAATGAAAAAGCTGTTTCTTCTCAGAATTATAACACTCTTTCAATAATAAATACTCCCACACAAAATCAAATTCCCAGTGTTCTAAATTGTTATTTTAAAATTGCATAGAATTCAATTTTCAGTGAAACTAGAATTGATTTATATTCAGTTGGAAATTATAATGTACAATTTTTAATTATTCAAAATTATGGACTCTTTTCAATCTTCTTGTGTACATTGCTTTCTTGAGGGCTCAATTTTACAGTCATTATACAATTTTTATAGTATTTTCCTTCTGAAGTTCTGCACAATTCATGGGTTGGGCTTAAATTATTAAAATTAGGCTTAAATTAATTGAATGATTGTGAAAATTCCAAACATCTGGCTTTAGAAGATTGTCTGTAAAGAATAATATTTCATTCATTAGTAATTAGTAAAACTGACTAAAAATATTAACATTGAAACTTCATTTCTAATATAAGAATAAAGGAAGAGACATAAAAGCAGAGTTATTCAAGTGCTGACTTCTGATCTTATTATTGATTATTACAAAAATGTTACATGATTCAAATATACATTGCCTAAAATTACAAATTCCATGTACAGTGAATGTTCTTATCTGTTTTTCTCTTTTATTATTATAAAAGTAGAGATTTCTAAACAAATATTCCTTAAAAAACAGTTTTAATTATTACAGATCTATATTTCTATTATTCTATTATCCCATCCATGGAGCTGTATCTCTTTTACAAAAATACTTATAATGTAATGTAATTTCATATACATTTTTCAGCATTCAAAAATGCTCTTCAACTAATCAGTAATGTGCAATCAGTCTCAAGGTTTTACAGTAAATAATTCCTATTGGTGTAAAGAAATTGCAGTTTTAAAAAATCAACAAAATAATTTATTCTTCTGTAGGGCTCTTTACAGTTGAATACACATTACATAAAACCTACAAATAATGTTTCCACTTTTCAAACAAACTATGATCATCCCTCAAAACTATCTTTTACTTTAAGCTTAACAGAGGGGATTCAAAATAAAGTTACTTCAAGTCCCACAAAGATTCTTATAATCTGCGTTTTATACTATTAAAATGAAATATGTTTCCACTCAGAAATACAGATAGAGAATATTTTTATATTATGAATGGTTTCTGTAAAATATCATATTTGTAAAAGTCTCACAAAATTGCTAGAAATTATTTATCATTCACCTTGTATTATCCATCATATTTCAATAACTTCGTAAGGCATTTTGAAATATTTCTCTATATAAGAAAAATAATTTACACCCCTTTTATTCAGTTTATGAAAATCCTTACTAAATTGCATTATCGCACCCTTTTAATAGTCTAAATTTCAGTATATAATAAAATATTTTAATTTGTCTCAACTTCATGTGTAAACATAATATCCTCAGTTAAAAGGAATATTTCTTATATGGACATTTGTGGAGAAAAATTATGCAATAAAATACCAGTCATTACAAGAAACAATTTTATTTCTTTAACTAGTTTTATTGTCATTATAAAATGAATTCTCTCAACTAAACAGAAATTACAAAATGTGTTTTTAAATTAATCACAGTATTTAACTGTTCTTAAAAATGTAAAACCTTTCTATGAAATATTACCCATATTATTATAAGCCATTATTATAAATTGGATACAGATAATTTATTGACTTATCAGTGCAATATAAGGATTACAGCTGTACCAGTCTTGCCTTCTTCATTTTCATTATAGCTTTACTTAATATTAAAATATATTATAGTTTGATTTGTCTTGCTCTACTCCTATGTATTTTTATTTTTTTCTATCTGAATCTATTGTGTTTTGAGGAAGAGAAAATTCACCTTCAGATAAAATAACATGCCAACTGTAATTAATTAGGAAAATTAAATCCTTAAAACAATAATACTGAGAAATGACCTACAAACTAACAAATCTTTAAGCACTCAAATAAAAGACTCACAAATAAAAGAAATTGCTTAATTTGAATATTTCTTTCAGTACATTTCGAATTAAAATTAATTGTTCACTGTAATTACTATGTAACCTGTTCTGATGTTCAGTCCCATCACAATATATCTAATTCTCATATATTCATATTTGTATATGAAACAATTTGGATTATTCTGATATTATTACCTGTATTGGATTAGTGAAATTAAATTACCATTTTAGTTTTTGAAAGTGCTGAATACCAAAATATACTTATAGTTTTCATAAAATCACTTCAACCAAATACGGTAGCAAACATTTTCTTGTTCATTTTCATTGAAAATTCCATTAGAAAATAATTCAACTTGACAAGTGGTCTCAATCAAATTTCCAGCAGCCAGGATGAAAGGTGCATGGGTTTGTTTAGTTACTTTTGCAGAAGGTGCATCGCAAATAATAATATTCTCATAACATATTGATGTTTTTGATGCATAAGTTATACAGTATAAAATACAGTGAATAATTCTCCCGAAAAACTATTATTAAAGGTGATCTTTAACTTGAGCATAACAAAACCAAAACCTGATAAATAGTACCCTTTGGTTGATCACAATTGCATTTGTTTACAACAAAAATAATTCCTTCCTAATTCCCTATTAAGAACTGTACTTTAGAAATAACTGGATTCTGATCATTCCTGTAAGGTTTTATTCAAAACTTCACTGCACGATTAAATGAAATCAACAAATGAGTTCTATGATCCATGTTCCAAAATCGAGTATATGATAGACAACCGAAAAAATACTTATTGAACTATGGAAAACTATGCCTCATAACAGCATAAACGAGCAGTAATTCCAATTTACATGTCGACGAACTTCATATTCATTGGTTCACGATCAGAGAAACCGAGAGAAATCTGAAATATTATCTGTAGTACATATTTGCGAAATCAACATTAGCGTACTGATAAATACCGCATTTCAATCATAGCGTAAAACCGTTGAATTTCAGAACCTCTCTTTGTCAGATTCAAAATCGGCACGCCATCGCCAAAGCGCACTGAGCGTTGTTTTAGTTGATCGTAATTGCCTTTTGTTTTCATCATAAAATGACTTGCTGGGCAAGCTCTTTCACACCCGAATTTCCGTTCGGTGGAATGAAATATTTTTCCCGCGAAATAATAGATGAGTTTGCACAAATAACCCGATTCCGTATTTCTTGGTGTTCAAACTTGGAAAATAGGGCACAGGGCGAAAGCACTTTCAAATTCAAATATGTAAGTCAAATAATAGCGTTGCGAGGTTCAAAAACAATCACGCCTTTTAATCGCAGGTCTTTGAATTAAAATTAATTTTTCTTTGTAAATTAAAAATTGCGATTCGTCGTTAGTAAGGCGATTGGTTTACAAATATTGAATGTTCGACCATGTTATTATACATTAACATCACGAGGTTGATATTCCGTCTTGCAGAGTTCCTGTATATCTCGGAAGCCGCAGCGGACGAGCGGGCGACGTTGATCTGGAGGAATCGCAGCTCAGTCATTTAGATCGGCCGCGCTCTTCCTGATCATTGCCTCTACTCTGGCTCTCTCCGGGCACTTTCGGTGTCCTGCCGATTGGTCGGAGGGAGACGGCGGGATTTGCACGTCCCGCAGACGGGTGCCCGCGCTTTCGAGGGGCAGTCACTGACCATGTGCCCTTTTCCCCTTCCTTTCACACGACAAGTTCGTGAGCGGTGACCGTAGTTATGGCACTTAAAGCACCTCACAACGGACACGAACTCTTCCACCCTATGGGACGAGAGGCCCACATATACTCTTCGTCGCCCAATTAGGGTTTTGTATGCCCTTGTGGCGACTTCGAGGACTACGTGTTGTGCCCCACGTCCCTTCAACCGGAACTTCACCTTCACCTTTTCCCCGTCGATACCATTTTCTCCGAGCCGCTTTTTAAGTCCGCTACTAACTCTTCGTTGGTGCATTCTGTCGGCACATCGAATAGGATAATCTTCTGGTCGGGTCGGGAAGTTCTTTATTTGGAGACCCTCTACATTTTGATACTGCAGAGTGTCTCCGCGTCCCTTTCAAGATTACGCCGCCTCCAGGGATATGCTTCGTGCGGCGTATTTTAGCGGTGCTTAGCTGCGGTAGCCGCTGCGGTAGCAACGTCTTGGTCTTTGTTGGGTCCCACCCTTTTCGGTGGGTTTGACCACTATTTTAGTGGTCTTCTCCCTTACCACGTTTCCGTGGTTCGGGTGGGGGTTCGCCTGATCAGCCTTTTACGGGCCGGACAGGTGGGGCTGCCGGTAGGCTTCACGGATTCTGTTTCAATTTAAAGATGACAGTCCGAGGTACATTCGTCCTGTCCACCAAAAGTAGTTTTGGTGGAGGCTTTCCTCTACCTCCAAAACTACGTGGGTGCACGCATTAGGCCGGTAAAATCTAGATATGATCCGCCCGTTGCTGCACTTGTTCCTTGCCTCCAGATCTCTCAGGAAGTCATCGTTGCTGATGTCCTTGGGGACGTCGTAGACGATGGCCCTCGGGCCCGGTTTAGCTAGGATAGTTGCAGTGAATCCGGCTGCAACCAGTTCCTGGTGGTGGGCGGCGATTAGCTGTAGGTGGGACATCTCCTCTGCCTCCAGCTTTACCGCTCCTCCCAGTTGGTCCTGGCTGGAATGGATCTTCACAGATCGCATCACAGTTGGGATTGCCGTCTTCAGGGCTTTCCTGCTCTGATCATACTTCCACTTATTATCGGTGGGTCTGATGACCATTCTGTGCCGCTTCCATCGGACTTGCTCCTTCCTAGGTGCTTCGGTTTGTCGGGGTTCCTCGCAGCATTAGTGTAAGAGACTCCCGTCCTCACTTCCGCGTTCTTGGCCGGTTCGGCTAGGGTGGGAAGAAAAAATTGTAAAGGAATTGAAAAAATGGCCGCCGAAGGGGAACGAAAACGTTGCGGCACCGCCGCCGTCCGCGACCGACGGGGAAGACGTCGCGACGTGTCCCCTTCGCGCGGATACCTTCGGCCGGCGAAGGGGAAAGGAAATACCGACATCACCGAGACCGATAACGCTCGACCCTCTCTTCTCCATCGAGCCTACTACTATACTTTACTATACTCTACCGTACTCTTTTCAGTACACTAGTATCGGGAGACGGCGTGCACGTGTACCGTGGGAGACGGGGCACCGTGCACTAGTATCGGTACGACAAACGGTGTGCACCGTACCGAAAAAATTAACTCGTATACCCGACCGTTCGAAAAAAACGAACGAGGGTCCGGGGAGGCCTCGCCTTCTTAATCGAAGACGAATCCCCGAGCTAGGGTCGAGTCTCAACAGATCGCTGCGTGATAACTGCTCTACCGAGTACAACACCCCGCTCGGCACTTAAGTAGTCTGCAGACGATTCCGAGTCCCGACATCGAACTCCCCGTTAAGGGCACCTAATGATACGCCTTCGGCCCGGAGCGGACACCCGGAAAATTCCCGAAACGCCGCCCGCGCTCGAGGCAACCCGGCCACTGGGCTCGTGCAATGATCCTGGTACATTAAACAGGGATCACCTAAGTAAGTGACATTGTTTTGAGCCTTTCGACTGAGCTGGCCTTAGGACACCTGCGTTATTTTTGACAGATGTACGACCGTTGGGTCATTTGCAGCCAAACTGTAGTTAACTTTTCTCCTAGTTAGAATACTGAAGTAAATTTGCTCACTCAACTGAAGTGGAGCGAAAAGGAACTTGCACACATTGCGAGTCTTCGCCAGGGATCTGGTCGCCCTTAGGTTCCCAGGTCCCTGCTCCTGTCCCGCCACGTGGAGGCGCTCGCTCTACTATATTTGGTTTTCTTAGTGTGCGTTTCTTCAGGGGAAAACCTCAGAGATCTCGTCTTTGAGATCGCTGAGGAAAACCCTTCCTGCAAATTCCGATAGTTCAATTCGGAAATCTTTCAGAAGAACCGCGGGGTCGGTAATCGCCGCCCTCCCGGTCTTCTGAATCAAGCGCTGTCTCTCGGCATCGTAAATCCTGCAGTCCACTAAAACGTGTTCCCAGGTTTCGATGCCTCCGCATTGGCATTCTGGATGTACTGCTAGTCCAAATCGGTGTAAATGATGATTCATGGATCCATGCCCGGTGATTAAAAATAGGAGGTACATACTCAATGCAGCAATCCTTCTTCCAGAAGGAGGACCCCCTAATGTATCGGCGCGTAACGCTGCCATTCTTTGCGGCGATCCATCTTCCATCCCAAGCGCCTGCTAGGTCTGTGTCAATCTTCTTCAGCATTGCATTGCGTAGGAATTCGCGGACGTTCCACACTGAGGCATAATATCAGATGTGGACGATCAATCTTGACGGCTCTTCTGAGTATTGTTCGAGCAATTTCCAGGTCTAGGGGTGGACAACCCGTGAGTACCTGTAGAGCATCGGTGCTGACCGTACGCCAGGCGGCTGTCAACAGGAGCAGGAAGCTCCTCTGAGCGGCGAAGAGGTGTCGCCTGACAGACGTATGCTAGAGTTAGGCCGCAATCTCAGGGACGCAAGGGCTCAGAGAAAACAAGAAAATTATCAGCGAAGCAATGCCCACCCTTGTGAGCACAGCCAAGCTGATATAAACAAGAAATATCAGCTGCGGAAGACTTGCTATACGAGCTACGTAAAAACGACTATACACACACAATTAAATTTAAATTTTACTCCCTACCGAATAGCGGACAGGGAAACGGGGAACCCCACCACCATTCGAATCCCACAGTTAAAATATCCCCGCACTTTTCATCCCTGATTCCTACCCGTAGGAGGCGGAAATCTCGAATTCTGATGTGCATGACTAAATTTAGGCAAATAGAAATTAATCATCCACCAGCAATAGACAATAGAAGCAGTTAAAAACGGTCAAATTTTTCCCGCCTCTTTTAATCGATTTTACCTAGGAGGCGGTGGTTATACCCTCCCTGTATCAGAAACATTAGAAAACCGTTGCAACCACCCACCACACAGCCACCAAGGAATCGCGAGAAGACGCCTCCCCCTCCAACCATTTACTCATCAACGCAGACTCCTTCCGGCTCCCGTACAACACACAACCCTCGGGTGAGTACCTCTCTGTTTTTCTTAAGCATTTGGTGGATTGAATTTTATTTAACCCTACACTTGACAAATTAATTAATTAATTAATTACGGCATGACTCGCCCGCCTGGTGCAGTGGATAGGTTTGCACACTGCCCGGGAAAAATTTAACTTATGACCTCTTTTAGTTCAATGGAAAATATACACAAAACATTTAATTAGTTTCCGTTCTGGGCCTCGGCCAATTCTTTAGGGTCATATCCCTTAGGGCTGGTCCACTTAGGTCAAGCCCTGTCGGGTTATGACTCTCGTTGCTTTCCATTTACGAGTTTAATTAATAACCTAACGGCCCAAATCGGTGCCGTCGCGCCGTCCCGATAAGGACGTAGTCACTGCCATTAGAAATTTACACTTACACTATACACACACAATTAAATTTAAATTTTACTCCCCTACCGAATAGCGGACAGTGAAACGGGGAAAACCCACCCCATTCGAATCCCACAGTTAAAATATCCCCGCACTTTTCATCCCTGATTCCTACCCGTAGGAGGCGGAAATCTCGAATTCTGAGGTGCATGACTAAATTTAGGCAAATAGAAATTAATCATCCACCAGCAATAGACAATAGAAGCAGTTAAAAACGGTCAAATTTTTCCCGCCTCTTTTAATCGATTTTACCTAGGAGGCGGTGGTTATACCCCTCCTGTATCAGAAACATTAGAAAACCGTTGCAACCACCCCCACCACACAGCCACCAAGGAATCGCGAGAAGGTCGCCTCCCCACCCTCCAACTATCCCTTACTCATCAACGCAGACTCCTTCCGGCTCCTGTACAACACACAACCCTCGGGTGAGTACCTCTCTGTTTTTCTTAAGCATTTGGTGGATTGAATTTTATTTAACCCTACACTTGACAAATTAATTAATTAATTAATTACGGCATGACTCGCCCGCCTGGTGCAGTGGATAGGTTTGCACACTGCCCGGGAAAAATTTAACTTATGACCTCTTTTAGTTCAATGGAAAATATACACAAAACATTTAATTAGTTTCCGTTCTGGGCCTCGGCCAATTCTTTAGGGTCATATCCCTTAGGGCTGGTCCACTTAGGTCAAGCCCTGTCGGGTTATGACTCTCGTTGCTTTCCATTTACGAGTTTAATTAATAACCTAACGGCCCAAATCGGTGCCGTCGCGCCGTCCCGATAAGGACGTAGTCACTGCCATTAGAAATTTAAACTTACACTATACACACACAATTAAATTTAAATTTTACTCCCCTACCGAATAGCGGACAGGTGAACGTGTGGGGGGGGGAAACCCCACCCATTCGAATCCCACAGTTAAAATATCCCTGCACTTTTCATCCCTGATTCCTACCCGTAGGAGGCGGAAATCTCGAATTCTGAGGTGCATGACTAAATTTAGGCAAATAGAAATTAATCATCCACCAGCAATAGACAATAGAAGCAGTTAAAAACGGTCAAATTTTTCCCGCCTCTTTTAATCGATTTTACCTAGGAGGCGGTGGTTATACCCTCCCTGTATCAGAAACATTAGAAAACCGTTGCAACCACCCCCACCACCCAGCCACCAAGGAATCGCGAGAAGACGCCTCCCCCTCCAACTATCCTTACTCATCAACGCAGACTCCTTCCGGCTCCCGTACAACACACAACCCTCGGGTGAGTACCTCTGTTTTTCTTAAGCATTTGGTGGATTGAATTTTATTTAACCCTACACTTGACAAATTAATTAATTAATTAATTACGGCATGACTCGCCCGCCTGGTGCAGTGGATAGGTTTGCACACTGCCCGGGAAAAATTTAACTTATGACCTCTTTTAGTTCAATGGAAAATATACACAAAACATTTAATTAGTTTCCGTTCTGGGCCTCGGCCAATTCTTTAGGGTCATATCCCTTAGGGCTGGTCCACTTAGGTCAAGCCCTGTCGGGTTATGACTCTCGTTGCTTTCCATTTACGAGTTTAATTAATAACCTAACGGCCCAAATCGGTGCCGTCGCGCCGTCCCGATAAGGACGTAGTCACTGCCATTAGAAATTTAAACTTACACTATACACACACAATTAAATTTAAATTTTACTCCCCTACCGAATAGCGGACAGGAAGGGGGGAAACCCCACCCCGATCGAAACCCACAGTTAAAATATCCCTGCACTTTTCATCCCTGATTCCTACCCGTAGGAGGCGGAAATCTCGAATTCTGAGGTGCATGACTAAATTTAGGCAAATAGAAATTAATCATCCACCAGCAATAGACAATAGAAGCAGTTAAAAACGGTCAAATTTTTCCCGCCTCTTTTAATCGATTTTACCTAGGAGGCGGTGGTTATACCCTCCCTGTATCAGAAACATTAGAAAAACCGTTGCAACCACCCAGCCACCAAGGAATCGCGAGAAGACGCCTCCAACTATCCTTACTCATCAACGCAGACTCCTTCCGGCTCCTGTACAACACACAACCCTCGGGTGAGTACCTCTCTGTTTTTCTTAAGCATTTGGTGGATTGAATTTTATTTAACCCTACACTTGACAAATTAATTAATTAATTAATTACGGCATGACTCGCCCGCCTGGTGCAGTGGATAGGTTTGCACACTGCCCGGGAAAAATTTAACTTATGACCTCTTTTAGTTCAATGGAAAATATACACAAAACATTTAATTAGTTTCCGTTCTGGGCCTCGGCCAATTCTTTAGGGTCATACCCCTTAGGGCTGGTCCACTTAGGTCAAGCCCTGTCGGGTTATGACTCTCGTTGCTTTCCATTTACGAGTTTAATTAATAACCTAACGGCCCAAATCGGTGCCGTCGCGCCGTCCCGATAAGGACGTAGTCACTGCCATTAGAAATTTAAACTTACACTATACACACACAATTAAAAATTTAAATTTTACTCCCCTACCGAATAGCGGACAGGGAAGCGGGGGAAACCCCACCCCGATCGAAACCCACAGTTAAAATATCCCTGCACTTTTCATCCCTGATTCCTACCCGTAGGAGGCGGAAATCTCGAATTCTGAGGTGCATGACTAAATTTAGGCAAATAGAAATTAATCATCCACCAGCAATAGACAATAGAAGCAGTTAAAAACGGTCAAATTTTTCCCGCCTCTTTTAATCGATTTTACCTAGGAGGCGGTGGTTATACCCTCCCTGTATCAGAAACATTAGAAAACCGTTGCAACCACCCAGCCACCAAGGAATCGCGAGAAGACGCCTCCCCTCCAACTATCCTTACTCATCAACGCAGACTCCTTCCGGCTCCCGTACAACACACAACCCTCGGGTGAGTACCTCTGTTTTTCTTAAGCATTTGGTGGATTGAATTTTATTTAACCCTACACTTGACAAATTAATTAATTAATTAATTACGGCATGACTCGCCCGCCTGGTGCAGTGGATAGGTTTGCACACTGCCCGGGAAAAATTTAACTTATGACCTCTTTTAGTTCAATGGAAAATATACACAAAACATTTAATTAGTTTCCGTTCTGGGCCTCGGCCAATTCTTTAGGGTCATATCCCTTAGGGCTGGTCCACTTAGGTCAAGCCCTGTCGGGTTATGACTCTCGTTGCTTTCCATTTACGAGTTTAATTAATAACCTAACGGCCCAAATCGGTGCCGTCGCGCCGTCCCGATAAGGACGTAGTCACTGCCATTAGAAATTTAAACTTACACTATACACACACAATTAAATTTAAATTTTACTCCCCTACCGAATAGCGGACAGGGAAGGGGGGAAACCCCACCCCGATCGAAACCCACAGTTAAAATATCCCTGCACTTTTCATCCCTGATTCCTACCCGTAGGAGGCGGAAATCTCGAATTCTGAGGTGCATGACTAAATTTAGGCAAATAGAAATTAATCATCCACCAGCAATAGACAATAGAAGCAGTTAAAAACGGTCAAATTTTTCCCGCCTCTTTTAATCGATTTTACCTAGGAGGCGGTGGTTATACCCTCCCTGTATCAGAAACATTAGAAAACCGTTGCAACCACCCAGCCACCAAGGAATCGCGAGAAGACGCCTCCCCCTCCAACTATCCTTACTCATCAACGCAGACTCCTTCCGGCTCCTGTACAACACACAACCCTCGGGTGAGTACCTCTCTGTTTTTCTTAAGCATTTGGTGGATTGAATTTTATTTAACCCTACACTTGACAAATTAATTAATTAATTAATTACGGCATGACTCGCCCGCCTGGTGCAGTGGATAGGTTTGCACACTGCCCGGGAAAAATTTAACTTATGACCTCTTTTAGTTCAATGGAAAATATACACAAAACATTTAATTAGTTTCCGTTCTGGGCCTCGGCCAATTCTTTAGGGTCATATCCCTTAGGGCTGGTCCACTTAGGTCAAGCCCTGTCGGGTTATGACTCTCGTTGCTTTCCATTTACGAGTTTAATTAATAACCTAACGGCCCAAATCGGTGCCGTCGCGCCGTCCCGATAAGGACGTAGTCACTGCCATTAGAAATTTAAACTTACACTATACACACACAATTAAATTTAAATTTTACTCCCCTACCGAATAGCGGACAGGAAGGGGAAACCCCACCCCGATCGAAACCCACAGTTAAAATATCCCTGCACTTTTCATCCCTGATTCCTACCCGTAGGAGGCGGAAATCTCGAATTCTGAGGTGCATGACTAAATTTAGGCAAATAGAAATTAATCATCCACCAGCAATAGACAATAGAAGCAGTTAAAAACGGTCAAATTTTTCCCGCCTCTTTAATCGATTTTACCTAGGAGGCGGTGGTTATACCCTCCCTGTATCAGAAACATTAGAAAACCGTTGCAACCACCCAGCCACCAAGGAATCGCGAGAAGACGCCTCCCCCCTCAACTATCCTTACTCATCAACGCAGACTCCTTCCGGCTCCTGTACAACACACAACCCTCGGGTGAGTACCTCTCTGTTTTTCTTAAGCATTTGGTGGATTGAATTTTATTTAACCCTACACTTGACAAATTAATTAATTAATTAATTACGGCATGACTCGCCCGCCTGGTGCAGTGGATAGGTTTGCACACTGCCCGGGAAAAAATTTAACTTATGACCTCTTTTAATTCAATGGAAAATATACACAAAACATTTAATTAGTTTCCGTTCTGGGCCTCGGCCAATTCTTTAGGGTCATATCCCTTAGGGCTGGTCCACTTAGGTCAAGCCCTGTCGGGTTATGACTCTCGTTGCTTTCCATTTACGAGTTTAATTAATAACCTAACGGCCCAAATCGGTGCCGTCGCGCCGTCCCGATAAGGACGTAGTCACTGCCATTAGAAATTTAAACTTACACTATACACACACAATTAAATTTAAATTTTACTCCCTACCGAATAGCGGACAGGAAGGGGGGGAAACCCCACCCCGATCGAAACCCACAGTTAAAATATCCCTGCACTTTTCATCCCTGATTCCTACCCGTAGGAGGCGGAAATCTCGAATTCTGAGGTGCATGACTAAATTTAGGCAAATAGAAATTAATCATCCACCAGCAATAGACAATAGAAGCAGTTAAAAACGGTCAAATTTTTCCCGCCTCTTTTAATCGATTTTACCTAGGAGGCGGTGGTTATACCCTCCCTGTATCAGAAACATTAGAAAACCGTTGCAACCACCCACCAACCAGCCACCAAGGAATCGCGAGAAGACGCCTCCCCAACTATCCTTACTCATCAACGCAGACTCCTTCCGGCTCCTGTACAACACACAACCCTCGGGTGAGTACCTCTCTGTTTTTCTTAAGCATTTGGTGGATTGAATTTTATTTAACCCTACACTTGACAAATTAATTAATTAATTAATTACGGCATGACTCGCCCGCCTGGTGCAGTGGATAGGTTTGCACACTGCCCGGAAAAAATTTAACTTATGACCTCTTTTAGTTCAATGGAAAATATACACAAAACATTTAATTAGTTTCCGTTCTGGGCCTCGGCCAATTCTTTAGGGTCATATCCCTTAGGGCTGGTCCACTTAGGTCAAGCCCTGTCGGGTTATGACTCTCGTTGCTTTCCATTTACGAGTTTAATTAATAACCTAACGGCCCAAATCGGTGCCGTCGCGCCGTCCCGATAAGGACGTAGTCACTGCCATTAGAAATTTAAACTTACACTATACACACACAATTAAATTTAAATTTTACTCCCCTACCGAATAGCGGACAGGGAAGGGGGGGAAACCCCACCCCGATCGAAACCCACAGTTAAAATATCCCTGCACTTTTCATCCCTGATTCCTACCCGTAGGAGGCGGAAATCTCTAATTCTGAGGTGCATGACCAAATTTAGGCATAAATAGAAATTAATCATCCACCAGCAATAGACAATAGAAGCAGTTAAAAACGGTCAAATTTTTCCCGCCCTTTTAATCGATTTTACCTAGGAGGCGGTGGTTATACCCCACCCTGTATCAGTCCACTTCATCTTTAAAATGTAAACATTAGAAAAACCGTTGCAACAACCCCCCCCCCCCCACCACCCAGCCACCAAGGAATCGCGAGAAGACGCCTCCCCCCACTATCCTTACTCAAACGCAGACTCCTTCCGGCTCCTGCACAACACACAACCCTCGGGTGAGTACCTCTCTGTTTTTCTTAAGCATTTGGTGGAATTGAATTTTATTTAACCCTACACTTGACAAATTAATTAATTAATTAATTACGGCATGACTCGCCCGCCTGGTGCAGTGGATAGGTTTGCACACTGCCCGGGAAAAATTTAACTTATGACCTCTTTTAATTCAATGGAATATTATACACAAAACATTTAATTAGTTTCCGTTCTGGGCCTCGGCCAATTCTTTAGGGTCATACCCTTAGGGCTGGTCCACTTAGGTCAAGCCCTGTCGGGTTATGACTCTCGTTGCTTTCCATTTACGAGTTTAATTAATAACCTAACGGCCCAAATCGGTGCCGTCGCGCCGTCCCGATAAGGACGTAGTCACTGCCATTAGAAATTTAAACTTACACTATACACACACAATTAAATTTAAATTTTACTCCCTACCGAATAGCGGACAGGAAGCGGGGAAACCCACCCCGATCGAATCCCACAGTTAAAATATCCCTGCACTTTTCATCCCTCATTCCTACCCGTAGGAGGCGGAAATCTCTAATTCTGAGGTGCATGACCAAATTTAGGCATAAATAGAAATTAATAATAGACAACAGTTAAAAACGGTCAAATTTTTCCCGCCTCTTTTAATCGATTTTACCTAGGAGGCGGTGGTTATACCCCACCCTGTATCAGACTTCAGTAAACAGTTAGAAAACCGTTGCAACCACCCAGCCACCAAGGAATCGCGAGAAGACGCCTCCCAATCGACCCTCACTATCCTTACTCAACGCAGACTCCTTCCGGCTCCTGCACAACACACAACCCTCGGGTGAGTACCTCTCTGTTTTTCTTAAGCATTTGGTGGAATTGAATTTTATTTAACCCTACACTTGACAAATTAATTAATTAATTAATTACGGCATGACTCGCCCGCCTGGTGCAGTGGATAGGTTTGCACACTGCCCGGGAAAAAATTTAACTTATGACCTCTTTAATTCAATGGAATAATATACACACAACATTTAATTAGTTTCCGTTCTGGGCCTCGGCCAATTCTTTAGGGTCATACCCCTTAGGGCTGGTCCACTTAGGTCAAGCCCTGTCGGGTTATGACTCTCGTTGCTTTCCATTTACGAGTTTAATTAATAACCTAACGGCCCAAATCGGTGCCGTCGCGCCGTCCCGATAAGGACGTAGTCACTGCCATTAGAAATTTAAACTTACACTATACACACACAATTAAATTTAAATTTTACTCCCCTACCGAATAGCGGACAGGGAAGCGGGGAAAACCCACCCCGATCGAATCCCACAGTCAAAATATCCCTGCACTTTTCATCCCTGATTCCTACCCGTAGGAGGCGGAAATCTCTAATTCTGAGGTGCATGACTAAATTTAGATAAATAGAAATTAATAATAGAAACAGTTAAAAACGGTCAAATTTTTCCCGCCCTTTAAACGATTTTCCTAGGAGGCGGTGGTTATACCCCACCCCGTATCAGTCCACTTCATCTTTAAAAGTAAACAGTTAGAAAACCGTTGCAACAACACCCCACCCAGCCACCAAGGAATCGCGAGAAGACGCCTCCCCCAATCATCCCTCCCCCACTATCCTTACTCAACGCAGACTCCTTCCGGCTCCCGCACAACACACAACCCTCGGGTGAGTACCTCTCTGTTTTTCTTAAGCATTTGGTGAATTGAATTTTATTTAACCCTACACTTGACAAATTAATTAATTAATTAATTACGGCATGACTCGCCCGCCTGGTGCAGTGGATAGGTTTGCACACTGCCCGGGAAAAAATTTAACTTATGACCTCTTTTAATTCAATGGAATAATATACACACAACATTTAATTAGTTTCCGTTCTGGGCCTCGGCCAATTCTTTAGGGTCATACCCCTTAGGGCTGGTCCACTTAGGTCAAGCCCTGTCGGGTTATGACTCTCGTTGCTTTCCATTTACGAGTTTAATTAATAACCTAACGGCCCAAATCGGTGCCGTCGCGCCGTCCCGATAAGGACGTAGTCACTGCCATTAGAAATTTAAACTTACACTATACACACACAATTAAATTTAAATTTTACTCCCTACCGAATAGCGGACAGGGAAGGGGGGGAAACCCCACCCCGATCGAAACCCACAGTTAAAATATCCCTGCACTTTTCATCCCTGATTCCTACCCGTAGGAGGCGGAAATCTCGAATTCTGAGGTGCATGACTAAATTTAGGCAAATAGAAATTAATCATCCACCAGCAATAGACAATAGAAGCAGTTAAAAACGGTCAAATTTTTCCCGCCTCTTTTAATCGATTTTACCTAGGAGGCGGTGGTTATACCCTCCCTGTATCAGAAACATTAGAAAACCGTTGCAACCACCCAGCCACCAAGGAATCGCGAGAAGACGCCTCAACTATCCTTACTCATCAACGCAGACTCCTTCCGGCTCCCGTACAACACACAACCCTCGGGTGAGTACCTCTCTGTTTTTCTTAAGCATTTGGTGGATTGAATTTTATTTAACCCTACACTTGACAAATTAATTAATTAATTAATTACGGCATGACTCGCCCGCCTGGTGCAGTGGATAGGTTTGCACACTGCCCGGGAAAAATTTAACTTATGACCTCTGTTAATTCAATGGATAATATACACAAAACATTTAATTAGTTTCCGTTCTGGGCCTCGGCCAATTCTTTAGGGTCATATCCCTTAGGGCTGGTCCACTTAGGTCAAGCCCTGTCGGGTTATGACTCTCGTTGCTTTCCATTTACGAGTTTAATTAATAACCTAACGGCCCAAATCGGTGCCGTCGCGCCGTCCCGATAAGGACGTAGTCACTGCCATTAGAAATTTAAACTTACACTATACACACACAATTAAATTTAAATTTTACTCCCCTACCGAATAGCGGACAGGAAGGGGGGAACCCCACCCCGATCGAAACCCACAGTTAAAATATCCCTGCACTTTTCATCCCTGATTCCTACCCGTAGGAGGCGGAAATCTCGAATTCTGAGGTGCATGACTAAATTTAGGCAAATAGAAATTAATCATCCACCAGCAATAGACAATAGAAGCAGTTAAAAACGGTCAAATTTTTCCCGCCTCTTTTAATCGATTTTACCTAGGAGGCGGTGGTTATACCCCTCCTGTATCAGAAACATTAGAAAACCGTTGCAACCACCCCCACCAACCAGCCACCAAGGAATCGCGAGAAGACGCCTCCCTCCCACTATCCTTACTCATCAACGCAGACTCCTTCCGGCTGTCGAATGTAATTTAATTCGAGCCGAATTTAATTTTCTACAAAATTGGTCCTTTGCACTTTTCGCTAGACCAATAGTTCAGCCGGAAATCGTCATTTGTCACTACTACCTCTGAAAACCCTTTTCTCTCATAATCCCTGTCCATTTGGACTTGTAATCTTCCATGTTCCCTACAATAGCCAACTCATTTCCTTCAAGATTGGTCCCTTGCACCCTCGCTGGGACAAATAGTTTGCACCCGGACTTGGTTTTTCCCCTCCGTCCTCTCCATCACCTCCCTACCCTCTGTACCCCGGAGTAAGGAGTCTCAGAATAACCCCCGACCCCCTCCCATCTCCTTTCCTTTTCCCCACCCTTAACCTACCCCCTCTAATAATAGTCACCACAGTTATGGCAACAACTCGGCTTCCACCTGGTACATGCTGCTGGCGCCTTGGTGTGTAGTGTCGTCATGTCCCCCCATTATTGAGGACGGACATTCTCGGCACAAAGCATCCTCTGGGCCCCCGCGATGGCAAGCGCACGTGATAGGTGCCTACGGCGTCGGAGACGTAGAGCCCGAGAGCTCTCACCTCACAAGTGAGAAGGCGTAGGGGACTGAGTCCCGCCGGGGTTTGAGAATTTCACCCCATTGTGGACATCTGTCTTCGCGTGGAGGGAACTCCACGGCTTCAAGTGGGCATGCCCCGAAGATTTAGAGCCTTCACGTGTCAGGGATCAAACCCAAACATGAATTTTACCAAAACAAAACAACAACAACAACAACGTCAACAACAACAGCCGCTACTACAACAACTACAGCAGCAGCAACAACAGCAACGACAACAACAGCGACAACAACAAAAGCGCAGACAAACACAACAATGAAAGGAGCTCCTCTGAAGGAAGGAAATCTATCTCCTCCGTGGACAAAACAGCGGTCCAGAAGACTCCCATCATCACCGACGATAAGAACCAGAAGACACCAATCAACACTAATATAAAGAAGCGTTCATTGCCCGGCGCCCGTGCTGGGGCTTCCGCCTTGGCACTAAGCAAGATAGAGGACATTGGGACGACACCGATTCCAGCGACAACAAAATCGATGACCACCCAGACCGTCTGGGATCTCCCAATATAACGGAGGAAATCGCCTCTCGAACAGAGGCTGTAGAAGACATGCTGAATCGACCTATCTCGCTGCTCTCCGTTACAGGAAGCTGCTAGAAAGAATCAATCTAGATAGGCTCAGTTCACTGTATAATAGAGCGGGTCTTGCATCCCCCACCAATTCGGCTACCGGAAGGACGCAGCACCGAAGACGCATTACTGGCAGTGGTAAGTTCCACGACCTTGCCATTCAAGTATGTCGCCACAGTCTACATCGATATCGAGGCAGCCTTTGACTCGCTCTGGTGGCCCAACATATTGGAGCGCTTGAGGGAGGCTAATTGTCCCGGCAACCTCTACCGGCTTGTACGCTCCTACCTGACCGACAGGAGGGTCATCATCAGAGGAGCTGATGAGCAGGTTGAAGGAACGATGAAGAGGGGTTGCCCACAGGGCTCTGTGCTCGGCCCCTTCTTCTGGAACATCGTACTGGATTCATACCTGAATGGCGAGGACGAAAACGTTCACCGGAAGGTCGCCTATGCCGACGATATAACCCTTGTCATCACGGGAAACACAAGAGTCGACATAGAGCGCAAAACCTCCGGCGCACTAAGGAACTTAATAGCGTGGACCGACAAGACTAACCTCAGCATCTCCATACCGAAGACGCGCGCAATGCTCATCAAGGGCAACCTACAAGCACGACCACCTTGCGTCAGAACACCTGGAGGTACTCTTCGATGGGTCAACAAGGTCAAATACCTAGGAATCACCCTTGACAGCTCTCTGACTTTCATATCGCATGTACGAGACGTGCGCACCAAAATACAAGTCGTGGCCGGAAAGCTGGCAAGGGTCGCCAGAAAATCCTGGGGACTAAACAGCCGCACGATCAGAACCTCTACAAGGGGTCTGCGTCGCAATGAATCACCACCTACATCGATTTGGACTATCGGAACATCCAGAATGCCAATGCGGAGCCCTTGATGAGCATTGCGCGCGTCCCTTCCGGTAGCCGAATTGGTGGGGGATGCAAGACCCGCTCTATTATACAGTGAACTGAGCCTATCTAGTATGATTCTTTCTAGCAGCTTCCTGTAACGGAGAGCAGCGAGATAGGTCGATAGGCTCTACTGTCAGTGAGTGGTTTCCCATTTCCTTTCGGTAGGAATTTGAGATTTCCTACTTTCCATGAAGTCGGGAAGACTCCAGCATCCAGGCACTGATTAAAGAGGGATGTAAGCACCCCCGGTGAAGCCTCGCTGATGCGCTTCAATACGGCTACCTCCACATAATCTGGGCCCGGTGATTTGTTGCAGCGCATTCCTCGGACGGCCGTGGTGACGTCGTCGTTGGAGAATGGTTCAGAGTCATCTGCCGAATAGATACTGTTGACCTCGACCAGGTCCTTTTGCTCCGTTGTTGGATTCCTGGGATTCTCTTTGAGGAGGGATTCCAGGAGTTTTTCAGCCGTTTCCTTCCAGCTTATGGTAGCAGAGTCTCCGTTGGTGAGGGAATACATGATGTTGGCCTGATTACGTTTGTCTAGGACAATCTTGTAAATCAGGCCCCAAGGATCAGAATTGCCAGTCGTTTCGACGCACGCTTGCCAAGATCGCTTTTTGGCCTGGCGTATCGCCCGGTTGTATTCGTTCCTGGCATGTGATTTTGCAGTCTTCAAAAGCCGGATAGCTTCTTCATCTCCTGTCGGTCGTCGTCTTCTGAATCTTCTATCGGCTCTGATGACTCTTTGACGTAGTTCTGTAAGGTCATCGTTCCACCATGGAACGGCAGAAGGCCTTGGCTTGGTCCTTGGAATCGCTGCTTTGCAGGTGGCGATGACAGCCTTGGTAAATTGAAGGGCCGCTGTTTCGACGGATTGTGTGTCCGGGGTGGAGGGAGGGTCGTATTCTGTGAGTCGGCTCTCCCACTGGGAATCGAACAGTTCCCAGTTCGCTTTCCTGATCGCGAATCTGTTGTTGAGATGGATGTTCGAAGTCGCGGTTGGGCGAGTGCTAACATTGGTCCGGAAGGTGATCGCACGGTGGTCGCTGGTAGACCAGTATTCGTTGATGGTCCACTCTCTCAGGAGTCCATCAGGGCCCCTTTGGAGAGAGTAAGGTCGATATTCGATTCGGCCGGGCCTGCAAAGGTACTGACTGGGGTCTGTCGGTTTTCGATTCTCAATCTATGCTGTATGATGAAATCGATTAGTACCGCACCCCTGTTGTCTGATTGCCCACTGAACCATAGGGGCTCTTTGCATTAGCGTCGATCCCTATGATAATGGGCTTCCCTTTAGTTTGTTCAGAACGCAGTCTAATCCGGCCAGTATTCCTCTATGGGCTGGCTGGGCTGACAGTATGCCGAGACAAGATAGGTCGTGTCAAGGCCACCACCAATCCCAACGCAGACCACATGAGATGTCGAGAGAGAGGAAATGCTATTATGTCGAGGCAGGGTTAATGATCGCGATGGCAGCCCACGGTTTTTCATTGCCAGTGGCTCCTTTAATAATTCTGGCACCTTGAAACCCGAGACTCTACCGTAGCCGACGTATGGTTCTTGCAGGAGGATGACATCTATCTTCCTCCTTACAGCAGTGTGGTAGAGTTCTGAAGAGGCCGCAGCTGATCTACCCAGGTTCAGCTGGAGTATCTTAAGTGCTGCCATCGTATCTTTGTCTGATCCGTTCCTTTTGTATCAATTCGGCTAGAGACCTCCCCGGGCATGACTTGTGCCCTACCGGATGATCTGCCGGTTGCTTGCGACCTTTGCAGGTTGCGCATACTGGCTTGGCCTGTCTCCGTTGGCATGTAGATCTACGATGCCCAGTTTCGGCACAATGGCCACAGACGTCTTGGGTCCTTCCACAGGTCTTGAAGGAGTGACCATATTGGTGGCACTTGTAGCATCTGACTGTTTCATAGAAGTCCTGGAGTCTATACGAGGTAAAGTCCGAATACACCCGCCCTATGTTTAGGAGGTGTTTTCTTTCGGAGGTGGATACCTCGATTACTACGTTGGAAGTATCGTTGTTACCGGGGAATCTTTTGACAATCCTCCTGTCATTTTTCCCCTCTTCTCCCAAATTTTTGACAGAGGACAGGTCGGTCAGGATGTCCTCATTCCGAGTATCCTTCGGGATGTTGTATATGATCATTTTGGGTTTCGGGACCGGGGGAATGGTAACGGTAATACCGGCTTCCTTCAACTCCTGAGATTCTTGAATAGAGCGCATCGTAGTTTTGGTGACAGCTCTAATGGCAAGACCTCCACCGTTGATGTTTCTTGTAGAGATTGTTTTGCTGTGCCCACGAGGGTGGGCATTGCGTCGCTCAGGATTTTCCGTGTTTTTCCTGAGTCCCACCTCTGGTCCGAAGGTTTCAGGAGTAACACTTCGGGTGCTGGGGAGCCGTCTTTGGTGGTCTGGTTGCTATTTTGTCTGCGGCGATAGCCGCGTCAGCCTGCCTTCTTGCCGGGCATTTTTGTCTCCGGTAGGGTGATCCGGAGAGTTTTCGGTGTGAGCGCAAGTAGCGCAAATTACGGTCTTGTCGGTTTTTGACACTGTTTTTCGTGGTTTTTCTGCACACCTTGCGCAGGTTATTTCAGCTTTGCAGCCGGCAGCAAGGTGGCCATATTGCTGGCACCGGAAGCATCTTCGTGCCATGACATGGTCCTTTATTTTGTAAGAGGAGAGTCCGATATATATTCTCCCCATTCTTATCAGTTGTTGTCGATGTTCTTCAGTAGTCTCCAAGACTACGTTAATATCGTTGCCATTAACTAGTCTGGAGACTACTCTGAATTCGTTCGCTGTCGATCCCTGGATGTTCTTCATCATTAGGTTGGTAATTATATCTTGGTTAGTAGTATCCTTGGATACTGAATAGATGATGAGGCGGGCTTTAGTCTTGCCCACCATATAAGTCTGTATGCCTGCCTCTCCCAATTCAGGCCGATTCGCTATTGTCTCCAAGTCCTTGATGTTATCTGCTGTCATCAGTATGGATCCATTCGACAGCGGCTTACAATAGTGAATTTTGATTTCTTTCAGGACTTGAGGGATGGCTGTCTTGAGGGCAGACATAGTCTGATCGGTCCCCCAGGTTTTCTCCCTTGGTCTGATGATTATGGCCGGTCTCCTTTTAGGAATCTTGGGGCCTGATGTCTCTTCGGATCCCGAGCTCTGAGAGGGTGTCTGGGATGGCTGCAGCTTCCTCTTCGATTCCGAATTCTTTTTCGCTATTGCAGCATATGTTGTCTGGGGTGTCGTAGTTTTAGTGGGGGCTCTAAGGCGGAGGACCTCTTCTTCAAGCTGCGTTAGCTTTTTGAGTATGACATCGTAAGTGTTTGGTTTTTTGTTTTTGCTATCCGATGTCGCGATTCTTCCTCGGTGTTGAACTATTGGCGGTGTGCTTACGGCTCTGTGTTGTTCCGTAGCAGCTGATTTCGCCTCTGTGTCTAGGGATGAGGGGGGTGAAGGCGGGGGAGGTGATGGGGAGGGTGAGAGGGGAGGGAGGGAAGAAGTAGATGTCGAGGTTGTTTTCAGGATTGTTTTGGATAGTGGTACAGGCTGGTTGTAGTTCAGCTGCTCCTCCAATGCCCGAAGCCTTTCAAGGAGCTCCGTCCTTTCTTTCGCCATATCTTTGGCGCAGTCGGCCATAAATTGCATGGTCGCACGAACTTGGGAGGACTCGTATTTGGGCCATCTCGTTCTTGGTTGATTCAGCATGTCTTCTACAGCCTCTGTTCGAGAGGCGATTTTCCGTTATATTGGAGAGATCCCAGACGGTCTGGGTGGTCATCGATTTTGTTGTCGCTGGAATCGGTGTCGTCCCAATGTCCTCTATCTTGCTTAGTGCCAAGGCGGAAGCCCCAGCACGGGCGCCGGGCAATGAACGCTTCTTTATATTAGTGTTGATTGGTGTCTTCTGGTTCTTATCGTCGGTGATGATGGGAGTCTTCTGGACCGCTGTTTTGTCCACGGAGGAGATAGATTTCCTTCCTTCAGAGGAGCTCCCTTCATTGTTGTGTTTGTCTGCGCTTTTGTTGTTGTCGCTGTTGTTGTCGTTGCTGTTGTTGCTGCTGCTGTAGTTGTTGTAGTAGCGGCTGTTGTTGTTGACGTTGTTGTTGTTGTTGTTTTGTTTTGGTAAAATTCATGTTTGGGTTTGATCCCTGACACGTGAAGGCTCTAAATCTTCGGGGCATGCCCACTTGAAGCCGTGGAGTTCCCTCCACGCGAAGACAGATGTCCACAATGGGGTGAAATTTCAAACCCCGGCGGGACTCCAGTCCCCTACGCCTTCTCACTTGTGAGGTGAGAGCCTCGGGCCCTACGTCTCCGACGCCGTAGGCACCTATCACGTGCGCTTGCCATCGCGGGGCCCAGAGGATGCTTTGTGCCGAGAATGTCCGTCCTCAATAATGGGGGGACATAGACGACACTACACACCAAGGCGCCAGCAGCATGTACCAGGTGGAAGCCGAGTTGTTGCCATAACTGTGGTGACTATTGGTAGAGGGGTAGGTTAAGGGTGGGGAAAAGGAAAGGAGATGGGAGGGGTCGGGGTTATGCTTAGACTCTTACCCGGGGTACAGAGGGTAGGAGGTGATGGAGAGGACGGAGGGAAAATCCAAGTCCGGGTGCAAACTATTTGTCCCAGCGAGGGTGCAAGGGACCAATCTTGAAGGAAATTGAGTTGGCTATTGTAGGAACATGGAAGATTACAAGTCCAAATGGACAGGGATTATGAGAGAAAAGGGTTTTCAGAGGTAGTAGTGACAAATGACGATTTCCGGTTAAACTATTGGTCCTAGCGAAAAGTGCAAAGGACCAATTTTGTAGAAAATTAAATTCGGCTCGAATTAAATTACATTCGACAGCCGGAAGGAGTCTGCGTTGATGAGTAAGGATAGTTTGGGGGAGGCGTCTTCTCGCGATTCCTTGGTGGCTGGGTGGTTGCAACGGTTTTTCTAATGTTTCTGATACAGGAGGGTATAACCACCGCCTCCTAGGTAAAATCGATTAAAAGAGGCGGGAAAAATTTGACCGTTTTTAACTGCTTCTATTGTCTATTGCTGGTGGATGATTAATTTCTATTTGCCTAAATTTAGTCATGCACCTCAGAATTCGATATTTCCGCATCCTACGGGTAGGAATCAGGGATGAAAAGTGCAGGATATTTTAACTGTGGATTCGAGTGGTGGATTTCCCCGCTTCCCTGTCCGCTATTCGGTAGAGTAAAATTTTAATTGTGTGTATAGTGTAAGTTTAAATTTCTAATGGCAGTGACTACGTCCTTATCGGACGGCGCGACGGCACCGATTTGGGCCGTTAGGTTATTAATTAAACTCGTAAATGGAAAGCAACGAGAGTCATAACCCGACAGGGCTTGACCTAAGTGGACCAGCCCTAAGGGATATGACCCTAAAGAATTGGCCGAGGCCCAGAACGGAAACTAATTAAATGTTTTGTGTATATTTTCCATTGAACTAAAAGAGGTCATAAGTTAAATTTTTCCCGGGCAGTGTGCAAACCTATCCACTGCACCAGGCGGGCGAGTCATGCCGTAATTAATTAATTAATTAATTTGTCAAGTGTAGGGTTAAATAAAATTCAATCCACCAAATGCTTAAGAAAAACAGAGAGGTACTCACCCGAGGGTTGTGTGTTGTACGGGAGCCGGAAGGAGTCTGCGTTGATGAGTAAGGATAGTGTAGGGGGGAGGCGTCTTCGCGATTCCTTGGTGCTGGGTGGTGGGGGTGGTTGCAACGGTTTTTCTAATGTTTCTGATACAGGAGGGGGTATAACCACCGCCACCTAGGTAAAATCGATTAAAAGAGGCGGAAAAAATTTGACCGTTTTTAACTGCTTCTATTGTCTATTGCTGGTGGATGATTAATTTCTATTTGCCTAAATTTAGTTATGCACCTCAGAATTCGAGATTTCCGCCTCCTACGGGTAGGAATCAGGGATGAAAAGTGCAGGGATATTTTAACTGTGGGTTTCGATCGGGGTGGGGTTTCCGGCTTCCCTGTCCGCTATTCGGTAGGGGAGTAAAATTTAAATTTTAATTGTGTGTGTATAGTGTAAGTTTAAATTTCTAATGGCAGTGACTACGTCCTTATCGGGACGGCGCGACGGCACCGATTTGGGCCGTTAGGTTATTAATTAAACTCGTAAATGGAAAGCAACGAGAGTCATAACCCGATAGGGCTTGACCTAAGTGGACCAGCCCTAAGGGGTATGACCCTAAAGAATTGGCCGAGGCCCAGAACGGAAACTAATTAAATGTTTTGTGTATATTTTCCATTGAACTTAAAAGAGGTCATAAGTTAAATTTTTTCCCGGCAAAACCTATCCACTGCACCAGGCGGGCGAGTCATGCCGTAATTAATTAATTAATTAATTAATTTGTCAAGTGTAGGGTTAAATAAAATTCAATTCACCAAATGCTTAAGAAAAACAGAGAGGTACTCACCCGAGGGTTGTGTGTTGTGCGGGAGCCGGAAGGAGTCTGCGTTGATGAGTAAGGATAGTTATGGGGGGGGTGGCGCAGCCACCAAGGAATCGCGAGAAGACGCCTCCCTCCCACTATCCTTACTCATCAACGCAGACTCCTTCCGGCTCCCGTACCGGGTCCACTTAGGTCAAGCCCTATCGGGTTATGACTCTCGTTGCTTTCCATTTACGAGTTTAATTAATAACCTAACGGCCCAAATCGGTGCCGTCGCGCCGTCCCGATAAGGACGTAGTCACTGCCATTAGAAATTTAAACTTACACTATACACACACAATTAAAAATTTAAATTTTACTCCCCTACCGAATAGCGGATAGGAAGCGGGGAAACCCCACCCCGATCGAAACCCACAGTTAAAATATCCCTGCACTTTTCATCCCTGATTCCTACCCGTAGGAGGCGGAAATCTCGAATTCTGAGGTGCATGACTAAATTTAGGCAAATAGAAATTAATCATCCACCAGCAATAGACAATAGAAGCAGTTAAAAACGGTCCAAATTTTTCCCGCCTCTTTAATCGATTTTACCTAGGAGGCGGTGGTTATACCCCTCCCTGTATCAGAAACATTAGAAAACCGTTGCAACCACCCCCACCAACCAGCCACCAAGGAATCGCGAGAAGACGCCTCCCCACTATCCTTACTCATCAACGCAGACTCCTTCCGGCTCCCGTTCAACACACAACCCTCGGGTGAGTACTTCTCTGTTTTTCTTAAGCATTTGGTGGATTGAATTTTATTTAACCCTACACTTGACAAATTAATTAATTAATTAATTACGGCATGACTCGCCCGCCTGGTGCAGTGGATAGGTTTGCACACTGCCCGGGAAAAAATTTAACTTATGACCTCTTTAGTTCAATGGAAAATATACACAAAACATTTAATTAGTTTCCGTTCTGGGCCTCGGCCAATTCTTTTTAGTCATATCCCTTAGGGCTGGTCCACTTAGGTCAAGCCCTGTCGGGTTATGACTCTCGTTGCTTTCCATTTACGAGTTTAATTAATAACCTAACGGCCCAAATCGGTGCTGTCGCGCCGTCCCGATAAGGACGTAGTCACTGCCATTAGAAATTTAAACTTACACTATACACAACAATTAAATTTAAATTTTACTCCCTACCGAATAGCGGATAGGAAGGGGGGAAACCCCACCCCGATCGAAACCCACAGTTAAAATATCCCTGCACTTTTCATCCCTGATTCCTACCCGTAGGAGGCGGAAATCTCGAATTCTGAGGTGCATGACTAAATTTAGGCAAATAGAAATTAATCATCCACCAGCAATAGACAATAGAAGCAGTTAAAAACGGTCAAATTTTTCCCGCCTCTTTAATCGATTTTACCTAGGAGGCGGTGGTTATACCCTCCCTGTATCAGAAACATTAGAAAACCGTTGCAAACCACCCAGCCACCAAGGAATCGCGAGAAGACGCCTCCCCCTCCAACTATCCTTACTCATCAACGCAGACTCCTTCCGGCTCCTGTACAACACACAACCCTCGGGTGAGTACCTCTGTTTTTCTTAAGCATTTGGTGGATTGAATTTTATTTAACCCTACACTTGACAAATTAATTAATTAATTAATTACGGCATGACTCGCCCGCCTGGTGCAGTGGATAGGTTTGCACACTGCCCGGAAAAATTTAACTTATGACCTCTTTAATTCAATGGAAAATATACACAAAACATTTAATTAGTTTCCGTTCTGGGCCTCGGCCAATTCTTTAGGGTCATATCCTTAGGGCTGGTCCACTTAGGTCAAGCCCTGTCGGGTTATGACTCTCGTTGCTTTCCATTTACGAGTTTAATTAATAACCTAACGGCCCAAATCGGTGCTGTCGCGCCGTCCCGATAAGGACGTAGTCACTGCCATTAGAAATTTAAACTTACACTATACACACACAATTAAATTTAAATTTTACTCCCTACCGAATAGCGGATAGGAAGGGGAAACCCCACCCCGATCGAAACCCACAGTTAAAATATCCCTGCACTTTTCATCCCTGATTCCTACCCGTAGGAGGCGGAAATCTCGAATTTGAGGTGCATGACTAAATTTAGGCAAATAGAAATTAATCATCCACCAGCAATAGACAATAGAAGCAGTTAAAAACGGTCAAATTTTTCCCGCCTCTTTAATCGATTTTACCTAGGAGGCGGTGGTTATACCCCTCCCTGTATCAGAAACATTAGAAAACCGTTGCAACCACCCAGCCACCAAGGAATCGCGAGAAGACGCCTCCCCCTCCAACTATCCTTACTCATCAACGCAGACTCCTTCCGGCTCCCGTACAACACACAACCCTCGGGTGAGTACCTCTCTGTTTTTCTTAAGCATTTGGTGGATTGAATTTTATTTAACCCTACACTTGACAAATTAATTAATTAATTAATTACGGCATGACTCGCCCGCCTGGTGCAGTGGATAGGTTTGCACACTGCCCGGGAAAAAATTTAACTTATGACCTCTTTAATTCAATGGAATAATATACACAAAACATTTAATTAGTTTCCGTTCTGGGCCTCGGCCAATTCTTTAGGGTCATACCCTTAGGGCTGGTCCACTTAGGTCAAGCCCTGTCGGGTTATGACTCGTTGCTTTCCATTTACGAGTTTAATTAATAACCTAACGGCCCAAATCGGTGCCGTCGCGCCGTCCCGATAAGGACGTAGTCACTGCCATTAGAAATTTAAACTTACACTATACACACACAATTAAATTTAAATTTTACTCCCTACCGAATAGCGGACAGGAAGGGGAAACCCCACCCCGATCGAATCCCACAGTCAAAATATCCCTGCACTTTTCATCCTGATTCCTACCCAGGAGGCGGAAATCTCAATTTGAGGTATGAATTGCAAATTAAATTAAATAGAATTAATAATAGAAACAGTTAAAAACGGTCAAATTTTTCCCGCCCTTTTAAACGATTTTCCTAGGAGGCGGTGGTTATACCCTACCCGTATCAGTCCACTTCATCTTTAAAAATGTAAACAGAAAACCGTTGCAACCACCCCCCCACACCCAGCCACCAAGGAATCCGAGAAGACGCCTCCTCCAATCGATCCTCCTACCTCACTATCCTGACTTCATCCAAGGCTCTCCCTCTCCACACAACCTCTGAGTACTCTGTTTTTCTTGCAGTGATTGATATTAACCTGATTTGACTTAATTAATTAAACTTACCTGACCTGCCTGGTGCTGATAGGTTTGTCTGGAAAAAAAAAATTTATGACCTCCTTTAATTCAATGAATATTATACAAAACATTTAATTAGTTTCCGTTCTAGGCCTCGGCCAATTCTTTAGGGTCATACCCTTAGGGCTGGTCCACTTAGGTCAAGCCCTGTCGGGTTATGACTCGTTGCTTTCCATTTACGAGTTTAATTAATAACCTAACGGCCCAAATCGGTGCCGTCGCGCCGTCCCGATAAGGACGTAGTCACTGCCATTAGAAATTTAAACTTACACTATACACACACAATTAATTTAAATTTTACTCCCTACCGAATAGCGGATAAAGCGGGGGAAACCCACCCCCGATCGAATCCCAGTCAAAATATCCCTGCACTCATCCCTCATTCCTACCCGTAGAGGCGGAATCTCTAATTCTGAGGTATGACCAAATTTAGATAAATAGAAATTAATAGAAATAGTTAAAACGGTCAAATTTTTTCCTGCCCTTTTAAACGATTTTCTAGAGGCGGTGGTTATA
>JACDQD010000001.1:259768-295712 GCA_019843655.1 Lethocerus indicus
AAGCATTTGGTGGATTGAATTTAATATTTAATTGAATTTAATAGCCGAATTTAATTTTCTACAAAATTGGTCCTTTGCACTTTTCGCAGGACCAATAGTTTAGAAATCATCATCTGTCATTAAACTACTCTGAAAATTTTTCTCTCACAACTTGTACATTTGGACTTGGAATCTTCCATTCCGTGTTCCTACAATAGCCAAATTCAATTTCCTTCAAGATTGGTCCCTTGCACTTTCTCGCTGGGACAAATAGTTTGGTCGAAAATCAATAATCGTCGTAAAAATCCCTTTCTCTTACAATCCCTGCACCCGGACTTGGAATCTCCCCTCCGTTTTTCCTCCTTTACGCAATAAGAAAATTAAATTCGGCTATTAAATTGTTCAGGCCGCAACCAATTTATTTATTATCGGTAGAAATATTCCCCGTATGTTCTCTCGGTATATTTCTATATATTTATATATATAAATTCATAATCAAAGCCTAATGGCAGATGTTAGTGGAGGGTTTTCGATTGGTTTTAATTTAAATAAATCTATTTGTTAGAAAATTGTTCAGGCCGGGACCAATTTATTTATTGTCGGTAGAAATATTCCCCGTATGTTCTCTTGGTATATTTCTATATATTTATATATATAAATTCATTATCCAAGCGTAATGGGGGATGTTAGCGAAGGGTTTTCGATTGGTTTTAATTTAAATAAATCTATGTTTGTTAGAAAATTGTTCAGGCCAGGACCAATATATTTATTATCGGTAGAAATATTCCCTGTATTTGCTCTCTGTACATTTCTATATATTTAGATATAAAAATACATAATCGAAGTGTAGTGGAGGATGTTAGCGAAGGGTTTTCGATTGGTTTTAATTTTAATAAATCTATTTTTGTTGAAAATTGTTCAGGCCGGAACCAATAAATTTATTATTGGTAGAAATATTCCCCGTATGTTCTCTCTGTATATTTCTATATATTTATATATATAAATTCATTATCGAAGCATAGTGGGAGATGTTAGCGAAGGGTTTTCGATTGGTTTCAATTTAAATAAATCTATTTTTGTTAGAAAATTGTTCAGGCCTGAACAAATATATTTATTATCGGTAGAAATATTCCCCGTATTTTCTCTCTGTATATTTCTATATATTTATATATACAAATTCATAATCGAAGCGTAATGGCAGATATTAGCGGAGGGTTTTGGATTGGTTTTAATTTAAATAAATCTATTTTTGTTAGAAAATTGTTCAGGCCGGAACCAATATATTCATTATTGGTAGAAATATTCCCAGTATTTTCTCTCTGTATATTTCTATATATTTATATATATAAATTCATTATCCAAGCGTAGGGGGATAGCGAGAAGGTTTTCGATTGGTTTTAATTTAAATAAATCTATTTTTGTTAGAAAATTGTTCAGGCCAGAACCAATATATTTATTATCGGTAGAAATATTCCCCGTATTTTCTCTCTGTATATTTCTATATATTTATATATACAAATTCATAATCGAAGCGTAATAGCAGATATTAGCGGAGGGTTTTGGATTGGTTTTAATTTAAATAAATCTATTTTTGTTAGAAAATTGTTCAGGCCGGAACCAATATATTCATTATTGGTAGAAATATTCCCAGTATTTTCTCTCTGTATATTTCTATATATTTATATATATAAATACATAATCCAAGCGTAGTGGGGGATGTTAGCGAAGGGTTTTCGATTGGTTTTAATTTAAATAAATCTATTTTTGTTAGAAAATTGTTCAGGCCAGAACCAATATATTTATTATCGGTAGAAATATTCCCCGTATGTTCTCTCTGTATATTTCTATATATTTATATATACAAATTCATAATCGAAGCGTAATGGCAGATATTAGCGGAGGGTTTTCGATTGGTTTTAATTTAAATAAATCTATTTTTGTTAGTAAATTGTTCAGGCCGGAAGCAATATATTTGTTATCGGTAGAAATATTCCCGTATTTGCTCTCTGTATATTTCTATATATATATATAAATAAAATTCATAATCGAAGCGTAATGGCAGATATTAGCGGAGGGTTTTCGATTGGTTTTAATTTAAATAAATCTATTTTTGTTAGAAAATTGTTCAGGCCTGAACAAATATATTAATTATTGGTAGTAATATTCCCCGTATTTTCTATCTGTATATTTCTATATATTTATTATTCAAATTCATAATCGAAGCGTAATGGCAGATATTAGCGGAGGGTTTTCGATAGGTTTCAATTTAAATAAATCTATTTTGTTAGAAAATTGTTCAGGCCTGAACAAATATATTAATTATTGGTAATATTCCCGTATTTTCTATCTGTATATTTCTATATATTTATTATTCAAATTCATAATCGAAGCGTAATGGCAGATATTAGCGGAGGGTTTTCGATAGGTTTCAATTTAAATAAATCTATTTTTGTTAGAAAATTGTTCAGGCCCGAACCAATATGTTTATTATTGGTTGAAATATTCCCCGTATGTTCTTTCTGTATATTTCTATATACAAATTCATAATCGAAGCGTAATAGCAGATATTAGCGGAGGGTTTTGGATTGGTTTTTATTTAAATAAATCTATTTTTGTTAGAAAATTGTTCAGGCCGGAACCAATATATTCATTATTGGTAGAAATATTCCCAGTATTTTCTCTCTGTATATTTCTATATATTTATATATATAAATTCATAATCCAAGCGTAGTGGGGGATGTTAGCGAAGGGTTTTCGATTGGTTTTAATTTAAATAAATCTATTTTTGTTAGAAAATTGTTCAGGCCAGAACCAATATATTTATTATCGGTAGAAATATTCCCCGTATTTTCTCTCTGTATATTTCTATATATTTATATATACAAATTCATAATCGAAGCGTAATGGCAGATATTAGCGGAGGGTTTTCGATTGGTTTTAATTTAAATAAATCTATTTTTGTTAGAAAATTGTTCAGGCCGGAACCAATATATTTATTATCGGTAGAAATATTCCCCGTATGTTCTCTCTGTATATTTCTATATATTTATATATAAAAATACATAATCGAAGCACAATGGCAGATATTAGCGGAGGGTTTCGATTGGTTTTAATTTATATAAATCTATTTTTGTTAGAAAATTTGACTCCCCTAGGGCATAGCGGACAGGAAAACAGGGGGGGAAAAACCCCATCCCAATTCGAACCCCTCAGTGAAATATCCCCTTCCTCCCCGGACACACCCACACTTTCATCCCCGATTTATACCCGTAGGAGGCGGAAATCTCAAATTCTGAGGTGCATGACCAAATTCATACCCCGTACAAGATAGAAACTTACCACCACTGTCAATAGACAGTAAAAAACGGTTAAAGACGGCTTAATTTTAAATTTTCCCGCCTTCCAATTTAGTCATCACTCCCCCCCACTTATCGAACTAGGCGGTAGTGGTAATGCCCCCACCCCAAATCAGTCACTAATATTTTCCAGGAAAATGTAAAAAATAGGAAAACCGTTACGCTACCTCCCCCCCACAACCCTCAAAACTCCAAGGAATCGCGAGAAGACGCCTCCCCCACCTTCCGTTCATCCCCCTTCCTTCCCCCACCTATTGTATGTAACACGGTTCAAAAAATTTACGCAGACTCCTTCCGGCTCCTGAACATCACGCATCCCTTGGGTGAGTATCTCACTGTTTTTCTTAAGCGTTTGGTGAATTGAATAATATTTTGACTTTACACTAGACAAAATTAAAATTAATTACGGCATGACTCGCCCGCCCGGTGCAGTGGATAGGTTTGCACTCTGCCCGGGAAATTTAACTTATGACCTCCACCCCCTTTTTTTTCTTTAAAAGAAAAGTATGCAAAAACATTTAATTAGTTTCCGTTCTGGGCCTCGGCCAATTCCTTAGGGTCATACCCCTAAGGGCTGGACCACTTAGGTCAAGCCCTGTCGGGTTTTGACTCTCGTTGCTCTCTTTAATACCAATTACGAGTTTAATTAATAACCTAACGGCCCAAATCGGTGCCGTCGCGCCGACCCGATAAGGACGTAGTCACTGCCATTAGAATTTAAACGTTACACTTACACTATACACACACAATTAAATTTTACTCCCCTACCGAATAGCGGACAGGAAAACGGGGTGGGGGAACTCCACCCCCATTCGAATCCCTCAGTAAAATATCCCCTTCCTCCCCGGACACACCCGCACTTTTAACCCCCGATTTCCACCCGAAGGAGGCGGAAATCTCTAATTCTGAGGTGCATGACCGAATCCATACCCTTAAAATATAGACATTTACCGCCACAAACAATAGACAGTAAAAACGGCTCAATTTGAAATTTTCCCGCCTTTCAATCAAACCGGGTGGTGGTGGCAATGCCCCACCCCAAACAGTCATCAACACTTTCTGGGAAATAGGAAAACCGTTATGCTACCCCCCCCACCCAATAAACCGCCAAGGAACCGCGTGATGACGCCTCCCCCCCCCACCATTCATCCCCCCCCCTTCCTGCACTCACACCCATACCGTAGTGCAGTTCATAAAAATTTACGCAGACTCCTTCCGGTTCCCGATCATCAAGCATCCCTTGGGTGAGTACCTCACTGTTTTTCTTAAGCATTTGGTGAATTGCATAATATTTTCACTTTACACTAAACAAAATTAAAATTAATTACGGCATGACTCGCCCGCCCTGTGCAGTGGATAGGTTTGCACTCTGCCCGGGAAATTTAACTTATATGCAAAACATTTAATTATTTAATTAGTTTCCGTTCTGGGCCTCGGCCAATTCCTTAGGGTCATACCCCTAAGGGCTGGACCACTTAGGTCAAGCCCTGTCGGGTTTTTGACTCTCGTTGCTCTCCTTAATACCATTTACGAGTTTAATTAATAACCTAACGGCCCAAATCGGTGCCGTCGCGCCGTCTCGATAAGGACGTAGTCACTGCCATTGGAATTTAAACGTTACACTTACACTATACACGCACAATTAAATTTGACCCCCCTACCGAATAGCGGACAGGGAAACAGGGGGGGAAAAACCGCACCCCCATTCGAACCCCTCAGTGAAATATCCCCCTTCCTCCCCGGACACACCCGCACTTTTCAGCCCCGATTTCCACCCGAAGGAGGCGGAAATCTCTAATTCTGAGGTGCATGACTAAATTAGGCAAATAGAAATTAATCATCCACCAGCAATAGGCAATAGAAACAGTTAAAAACGGTCAAATTTTTCCCGCCCCTTTTTAATCGATTTTACCTAGGAGGCGGTGGTTATACCCCCACCCCGTATTAGTCACTCCAGCTTTAAAAACGTAAACAGTAGAAAAACCGTTGCAACCCCCACCACCAAGCAACCAAGGAATCGCGAGAAGACGCCTCCTGCCCCCAATCAACCCCCTCCCACCCGCTATCTTTACTGATCTACGCAGACTCCTTCCGGCTCCTGGGCATCACACAACCCTCGGGTGAGTACCTCTCTGTTTTTCTTAAGCATTTGGTGGATTGAATTTAATATTTAATTGAATTTAATAGCCGAATTTAATTTTCTACAAAATTGGTCCTTTGCACTTTTTCGCTAGGACCAATAGTTTAGCCGGAAATCATCATCTGTCATTAAACTACCTCTGAAAACTTTTTCTCTCACAATCCTTGTACATTTGGACTTGGAATCTTCCATTCCGTGTTCCCTACAATAGCCAAATTCAATTTCCTTCAAGATTGGTCCCTTGCACTTTCTCGCTGGGACAAATAGTTTGGTCGAAAATCAATAATCGTCGTAAAAATCCCTTTCTCTTACAATCCCTGCACCCGGACTTGGAATCTCCCCTCCGTTTTTCCTCCTTTACGCAATAAGAAAATTAAATTCGGCTATTAAATTGTTCAGGCCGCAACCAATTTATTTATTATCGGTAGAAATATTCCCCGTATGTTCTCTCGGTATATTTCTATATATTTATATATATAAATTCATAATCAAAGCCTAATGGCAGATGTTAGTGGAGGGTTTTCGATTGGTTTTAATTTAAATAAATCTATTTGTTAGAAAATTGTTCAGGCCGGGACCAATTTATTTATTGTCGGTAGAAATATTCCCCGTATGTTCTCTTGGTATATTTCTATATATTTATATATATAAATTCATTATCCAAGCGTAATGGGGGATGTTAGCGAAGGGTTTTCGATTGGTTTTAATTTAAATAAATCTATGTTTGTTAGAAAATTGTTCAGGCCAGGACCAATATATTTATTATCGGTAGAAATATTCCTGTATTTGCTCTCTGTACATTTCTATATATTTAGATATAAAAATACATAATCGAAGTGTAGTGGAGGATGTTAGCGAAGGGTTTTCGATTGGTTTTAATTTTAATAAATCTATTTTTGTTGAAAATTGTTCAGGCCGGAACCAATAAATTTATTATTGGTAGAAATATTCCCCGTATGTTCTCTCTGTATATTTCTATATATTTATATATATAAATTCATTATCGAAGCATAGTGGGAGATGTTAGCGAAGGGTTTTCGATTGGTTTCAATTTAAATAAATCTATTTTTGTTAGAAAATTGTTCAGGCCTGAACAAATATATTTATTATCGGTAGAAATATTCCCCGTATTTTCTCTCTGTATATTTCTATATATTTATATATACAAATTCATAATCGAAGCGTAATGGCAGATATTAGCGGAGGGTTTTGGATTGGTTTTATTTAAATAAATCTATTTTGTTAGAAAATTGTTCAGGCCGGAACCAATATATTCATTATTGGTAGAAATATTCCCAGTATTTTCTCTCTGTATATTTCTATATATTTATATATATAAATTCATTATCCAAGCGTAGTGGGGATGTTAGCGAAGGGTTTTCGATTGGTTTTAATTTAAATAAATCTATTTTTGTTAGAAAATTGTTCAGGCCAGAACCAATATATTTATTATCGGTAGAAATATTCCCCGTATTTTCTCTCTGTATATTTCTATATATTTATATATACAAATTCATAATCGAAGCGTAATAGCAGATATTAGCGGAGGGTTTTGGATTGGTTTTTATTTAAATAAATCTATTTTTGTTAGAAAATTGTTCAGGCCGGAACCAATATATTCATTATTGGTAGAAATATTCCCAGTATTTTCTCTCTGTATATTTCTATATATTTATATATATAAATTACATAATGAAGCGTATGTGGGGATGTTAGCGAAGGGTTTTCGATTGGTTTTAATTTAAATAAATCTATTTTTGTTAGAAAATTGTTCAGGCCAGAACCAATATATTTATTATCGGTAGAAATATTCCCCGTATTTTCTCTCTGTATATTTCTATATATTTATATATACAAATTCATAATCGAAGCGTAATGGCAGATATTAGCGGAGGGTTTTCGATTGGTTTTAATTTAAATAAATCTATTTTTGTTAGTAAATTGTTCAGGCCGGAAGCAATATATTTGTTATCGGTAGAAATATTCCCCGTATTTGCTCTCTGTATATTTCTATATATATATATAAATAAAAATTCATAATCGAAGCGTAATGGCAGATATTAGCGGAGGGTTTTCGATTGGTTTTAATTTAAATAAATCTATTTTTGTTAGAAAATTGTTCAGGCCTGAACAAATATATTAATTATTGGTAGTAATATTCCCCGTATTTTCTATCTGTATATTTCTATATATTTATTATTCAAATTCATAATCGAAGCGTAATGGCAGATATTAGCGGAGGGTTTTCGATAGGTTTCAATTTAAATAAATCTATTTTTGTTAGAAAATTGTTCAGGCCTGAACAAATATATTAATTATTGGTAGTAATATTCCCCGTATTTTCTATCTGTATATTTCTATATATTTATTATTCAAATTCATAATCGAAGCGTAATGGCAGATATTAGCGGAGGGTTTTCGATAGGTTTCAATTTAAATAAATCTATTTTTGTTAGAAAATTGTTCAGGCCCGAACCAATATGTTTATTATTAGTTGAAATATTCCCCGTATGTTCTTTCTGTATATTTCTATATACAAATTCATAATCGAAGCGTAATAGCAGATATTAGCGGAGGGTTTTGGATTGGTTTTTATTTTAATAAATCTATTTTTGTTAGAAAATTGTTCAGGCCGGAACCAATATATTCATTATTGGTAGAAATATTCCCAGTATTTTCTCTCTGTATATTTCTATATATTTATATATATAAATTCATAATCCAAGCGTAGTGGGGGATGTTAGCGAAGGGTTTTCGATTGGTTTTAATTTAAATAAATCTATTTTTGTTAGAAAATTGTTCAGGCCAGAACCAATATATTTATTATCGGTAGAAATATTCCCTGTATTTTCTCTCTGTATATTTCTATATATTTATATATACAAATTCATAATCGAAGCGTAATGGCAGATATTAGCGGAGGGTTTTCGATTGGTTTTAATTTTAATAAATCTATTTTTGTTGGAAAATTGTTCAGGCCGGAACCAATATATTTATTATCGGTAGAAATATTCCCCGTATGTTCTCTCTGTACATTTTTATATATTTATATAAAAAATACATAATCGAAGCACAATGGCAGATATTAGCGGAGGGTTTCGATTGGTTTTAATTTATATAAATCTATTTTTGTTAGAAAATTTGACTCCCCTAGGGCATAGCGGACAGGAAAACAGGGGGGGAAAAACCCCATCCCAATTCGAACCCCTCAGTGAAATATCCCCTTCCTCCCCGGACACACCCACACTTTCATCCCCGATTTATACCCGTAGGAGGCGGAAATCTCAAATTCTGAGGTGCATGACCAAATTCATACCCTGTACAAGATAGAAACTTACCACCACTGGCAATAGACAGTAAAAACGGTTAAAGACGGCTTAATTTTAAATTTTCCCTGCCTTCCAATTTAGTCATCACTCCCCCACTTATCGAACTAGGCGGTAGTGGTAATGCCCCCACCCCAAAACAGTCACTAATATTTTCCAGGAAAATGTAAAAATAGGAAAACCGTTACGCTACCCCCACCCACAAAACATCAAGGAATCGCGAGAAGACGCCTCCCCCACCCTCCGTTCATCCCCCTTCCTTCCCCACCTGTTGTATGTAACACGGTTCAAAAAATTTACGCAGACTCCTTCCGGCTCCTGAACATCACGCATCCCTTGGGTGAGTATCTCACTGTTTTTCTTAAGCGTTTGGTGAATTGAATAATATTTTGACTTTACACTAGACAAAATTAAAATTAATTACGGCATGACTCGTCCGCCTGGTGCAGTGGATAGGTTTGCACATTGCCCGGGAAATGTAACTTATGACCTCTTTTTCTTTAAAAGGAAAAGTATATACAAAAACATTTAATTAGTTTCCGTTCTGGGCCTCGGCCAATTCCTTAGGGTCATACCCCTAAGGGCTGGACCACTTAGGTCAAGCCCTGTCGGGTTTTTGACTCTCGTTGCTCTCTTTAATACCATTTACGAATTTAATTAATAAATAACGTAACGGCCCTAATCGGTGCCGGGTCTTCGCCAGGGATCTGGTCGCCCTTCATTTCCCAGGTCCCTGCCCCTGCCCCTGTCCCGTCACGTGGAGGCGCTCGCTCTACTATCGTTGGTTGTTCTTGGTGTGCGTTTATTCAGGGGGGAAAACCTCAGGGATCTCGCCTTTGAGATCGCTGTGGAAAAACCCTTCCTGCGAATTCTGTTAGTTCATTTCGGAATTCTTTCAGAAGAACCGCAGGGTCAGTGATCGCCGCCCGCCCGGTGAATCAAGCGCTGTCTCTCAACATCGTAGAGCCTGCAGTCCACTAGAACGTGTTCCCAGGTCTCGATGCCTCCGCATTGGCATTCTGGATGTTCTGATAGTCCAAATCGGTGTAGGTGATGGTTCATGGATCCATGGCCGGTGATTAAGAATAGGAGGTACATACTCCATACAGGAGCCTCCTTCTTCCAGAAGGAGGATCCCCACCCTAATAAATCGACGGGTGACGCTGCCGTTCTTTGCAGTAGTTCATCTTTCTTCCCAAGCGCTTGCTAAGTCCGTGTCGATCTTTTTGAGCATTGCTTTTCGTAGAAATTCACGAACGTCCCCCCTTGAGTCGGGGTCTATCCTTTCAACACTTATGCCTAGTAATTGATGTGAACGATCAATCTTGACAGCTCTTCTGAGTGTTCTTCGCGCGATTTCCAGGTCAAGAGGTGGACAACCGGTGAGTACCTGTAGAGCATCAGTGCTGACCGTACGGCAGGCAGCTGTCGACAGGAGCAGGAAGCTCCTCTGGGCGGCGAAAAGGTGTCGCCTGACAGACGTGTGCTCGAGTTGATGAGCCCATACTGAGGAACCATAAGCCGCAATTGCAACGCAGACCCCCTTGTAGAGGGTTCTGATCGTGCGGCTGTTCAGTCCCCAGGATTTTCTGGCGACCCTTGCCAGCTTCCCGGCTACGACTTGTATTTTAGTGCGAACGTCGCGTACATGGGATATGAAAGTCAGAGAGCTGTCAAGGGTGATTCCTAGATATTTAACTTTGTTGACCCATTCAAGAGTTCCTCCAGATGTTCTGACGCAAGGTGGTCGTGCTTGTAGGTTGCCCTTGATGAGCATTGCACGCGTCTTCGGTATAGAGATGCTGAGATTAGTTCTGTCGGTCCATGCTGTTAAGTTTCTTAGTGCGCCGGAGGTTTTGCGCTCTATGTCGACTCTTGTGTTTCCCGTGATTACAAGGGTTATATCGTCGGCATAGGCAACCTTCTGGTGAACATTTTCGTCTTCCTCATTCAGGTATGTATCTAATACTATGTTCCAGAAGAAGTGGCCGAGCACAGAGCCCTGTGGGCATCCTCTCTTCATCGTTCCTTCCACTTGTTCATCAGTTCCTCTGATGATGACCCTCCTGTCAGTCAGGTAGGAGCGTACAAGCTGGTAGAGGTTACCGGGACAGTTAGCCTCCCTCAAGCGCCCCAATATGTTGGGCCACCAGAGCGAGTCAAAGGCTGCCTCGATATCGATGTAGACTGTGGCGACATACTTGAATGGCAGGGTCGTTGAACTTACAACTGCCAGTAATGCATCTTCGGTGCTGCGTCCCTTCCGGTAGCCGAATTGGTGGGGGGATGCAAGACCCGCTCTATTGTATAGTGAACTGAGCCTATCTAGCATGATTCTCTCTAGCAGCTTTCCTGTAACGGAGAGCAGCGAGATAGGTCGATAGGCTCTACTGTCAGTGAGTGGTTTCCCATTACGTTTCGGTAGGAATTTAATATTTCCTACTTTCCATGATGTTGGGAAGACTCCAGCATCAAGACACTGATTAAAGAGGGATGTTAGTGTGACCCCCGGTGCGGGGCTGTAGCGACTTCCCGCTGGAATAACGATTACTCCGAACCGTGGTTAGACACCTTTTATTTAGTTAAAGAGTACATACATATATATACCAAACCAAGTCCCGCTCGGGGTGAAGCGAGTAGACCTTACGGGCTGCACTCGCCTAACTCCAGATGCAGCAGAAGCCACCAGGTCTGCGGTCCACTTCCCGGGACGATTCCTCCTCGGTCCGGGTGGGTCTCCCTGCTGTCTGGCGAGCCCTCTGGCCTCCGGGTCGGACCTCCTCCCTGGTGTGGCCACCTGCTTACTGGCTGGCTGGTCCTCTGGCTGTCCGATGAGCTCTTCCTCTTGCTGGCTGGTCCTCCGGCTGTCCGATCAGTTCTTCCTCTTGCTGGCTGGTCCTCCGGCTGTCCGATCAGTTCTTCCTCTTGCTGGCTGGTCCTCCGGCTGTCTGATCAGCTCTTCCTCTCGCTAGCTGGTCCTCCGGCTCACTCCTCTTGTCCTTCGTCTCCTTCTTCTAGCCGGCTCCTCTCCCTTTTCTCGGTCTTGGATCCCGTATATATCCCCCAGGGGCTTCCCCTTCCTTCCCGCGGGACCTTCTTCCCCTTGACGAGGTGGTCCCCACCCCCGGGGAGGGCCGGGTCTCTTGCTGGGGGTGTTACGCCCTTGCAGCCCCCTCTACCACCGAGTGGGGCGGTCCTTAGCCCAGAAAATGTTGAGTCCCGCTGTTTTTGATTTGTTGGCCCCCTTTTTCCCCTGACGCAGGAGTCCCCACCTTGGGCTGGTGGTTTTCCGCGGGGGGGATGTTACGCCCTTGCGGCCCCCGCTACTACCAGGGTGGGCGGTCCTTAACCCAGTGGTGCTTAGTCCAGCAGTCCGTGATTCGTGGACTCACTTAGAATCCCTGACGCAGGAGTCCCCACCCCGGGGTTGGTTGTCTCCCACGGGGGAAGGCTACGCCCTTGCGGCCCCCTCTACCACCAGGTTGGGCGGTCCCTACCCAGAAAGGTTGATTCCTGCAGTTCAGGATTCGCGGAACGACTTAGGATCCTTGACGCAGGAGTTCCCACCCCGGGGCTGGTTGTTTTCCGCGGAGGATTGCGTCATGCCGACCCGGGAAGGTGACGAGTTCAGCAGCAGGTGGCTAGGCGGCCTACTCGGAACTTCTTACGCTGGAGTTCCCACCGTCGGTGGTCGGATGTTTTTCCTAGGGTTTTAGATGGCGTCATGCCGACGCGGCCCCCTCGTCCACCGAGTCGGGGGTCCTTAGTCCGGGGAGGTGATGAGTCCAGCCCCACGTGGCTGGCTGGCCTACTCGAGAAATCTTACACAGGAGTTCCCACCGCCGGTGACCGGGTGTTTTTCACAGGGAGTTAGAGTGCGTCACACCGACGCGGCCCCCTCGTCCACCGGGTCGGGGGGGGGGGTCCTTAGTTCGGGGAGGAGATGAGTCCAGCCGCACGTGGCTAGCTGGCCTACTCGAGAAATCTTACGCGGCAGTTCCCACCGCCGGTGGCCGGCTGTTAGAAGTTAGATTGCGTCATACCGACGCGCCCCCCCTCTCCTATCGGGTTGTACTCGCCGCGGCCCAGGTGTATGGTGAGCTCGGTGATTTCCGCTGGCGGGCGATCCCAATGGTGAGTCTAAGTTTATTATTAATTTATTAAATCTAACCGGTCGGTTACATTAGCACTCCCGGTGAAGCCTCGCTGATGCGCTTCAACACGGCTACCTCCACATAATCAGGGCCCGGGGATTTGTTGCATCGCATTCCTCGGACGGCCGTAGCGACGTCGTCGTTGGAAAACGGTTCAGAGTCATCTGCCGTATAGATTCTGTTGACCTCGACCAGGTCCTTTTGCTCCATTGTTAGATTCCTGGGGTTCTCTTTTAGGAGGGATTCCAGGAGTTTTTCAGCTGTTTCTTTCCAGCTCATGGTAGCAGAATCTCCATTGGTGAGAGAATACATAATGTTGGCCTGATTACGTTTGTCTAGGACAATCTTGTAAATCAGGCCCCAAGGATCAGAATTGCCAGTCGTTTCAACGCACGCTTGCCAAGATCGCATTTTGGCCTGGCGTATCGCTCGGTTGTATTCATTTCTGGCATGTGATCTTGCAGTCTTTAAAAGCCGGATAGCTTCTTCATCTCCTGTTGATCGTTGTCTTCTGAATCTTCTATCGGCTCTGATGACTCTTCGACGTAGCTCTGTGAGGTCATTGTTCCACCATGGAACGGCAGAAGGTCTTTGCTTAGTCCTTGGAATTGCTGCTTTGCAAGTGGCGATAACAGCCTTGGTAAATAGAAGGGCCGCTGCTTCGATGGATTGTGTATCCGGGGTGGAGGGAGGGTCATATTCTTTAAGTTGGCTCTCCCACTGGGAATTGAACAGTTCCCAGTTCGCTTTCCTGGTCGCGAATCTGTAGTTGAGATGGATGTTCGAAGTCGCGGTTGGACGAGAGCTGACATTGGTCCGGAGGGTGATCGCACGGTGGTCGCTGGTAGACCAGTATTCGTTGATGGTCCACTCTCTCAGGAGTCCATCAGGGCCCCCTTTGGAGAGAGTAAGGTCGATATTCGACTCCCCGGCCGGGCCTGCAAAGGTACTGACTGGGGTCTGTCGGTTTTCGATTCTCAATCGATGTTGAATAATGAAGTCGGTTAGTACCGCACCCCTGTTGTCTAATTGCCCACTGAACCATAGGGGGCTCTTCGCATTAGCGTCGATCCCTATGATTATGGGCTTCCCTTTAAGTTTACTCAAGACGCAGTCTAATCCAGCCAGTATTCCCTCTATAGGCTGGCTGGGCTGACAGTATGCCGAGACAAGATAGGTCGTATCAAGGCCACCACCAATCCCAACGCAGACCACATGAGATGTCGAAAGAGAGGGAAATGCTATTATGTCAAGGACGGGATTAATGATCGCGATGACAGCCCACGGTTTTTCTTTGCCCGTGACTCCTTTAATAATTCTGGCACCTTGAAAACACGAGACTCTACCGTAGCCGACGTATGGTTCTTGCAGGAGGATTACATCTATCTTCTTCCTGACAGCAGTGTGGTAGAGTTCTGAAGAGGCCGCAGCTGATCTACCCAAATTCAGCTGGAGTATCTTAAGTGCTGCCATCGTATCGTTGTCTGATCCTTTCTTTTTGTATCGTTTCCGCTTGAGACCTTCCCGGGCACGACTTGTGCCCTACCGGATGATCTGCCGGTTGCTTGCGACCTTTGCAGGTTGCCCATACTGGCTTGGCCTGTCTCCGTTGGCATGTGGATCTACGATGCCCAGTTTCAGCACAATGGCCACAGACGTCTTGGGTCCTTCCACAGGTCTTGAAGGAGTGACCGTATTGGTGGCACCTGTAGCATCGGGCTGTTTCGTAGAAATCCTGAATCTGTATGAGGTAAAGTCTGAGTACACCCGCCCTATGTTTAGGAGGTGTTTTCTTTCAGAGATGGATACCTCAATCACAACATTGGAGGTTTCGTTTTTACCACGAAATCTTTTGATAATCCTCCTATCATTTTTCCCCTCTTCCCCCAGATTTTTGACGGAGGACAGGTCGTTTAGGAATATCCTCGTTCTGAGTTTCCTTCGGGATATTATATATGATTATCTTGGGTTTTGGGACCGGGGGAATGGTGACGGTAATGCCGGCTTCATTCAACTCCTTCGATTCCTGAATAGAGCGAATCGTAGTTTCAGTGACGGCTCTAATGGCAAGACCTCCACCATTGATGTTTTTCGTCGAAATCAGTTTTGCTGTGCCCACAAGGGTGGGCATTGTGTCGCTCAGGATTTTCCGCGTTTTTTCTGAGTCCCACCTCTGGTCCGAAGGTTTCAGGAGTAACACTTCGGGCGCTGGGGGGAGAGCCGTCTTTGGCGGTCTGGTTGCTATTTTGTCTGCGGCAATGGCCGCGTCAGCCTGCCTTCTTGCCGGGCACTTTTTGTCTCCGGTAGGGTGATCCGGAGAGTTTTCGGTGTGAGCGCAAGTGGCGCAAATTACGGTCTTGTCGGTTTTTGACACTGCTTCTTTTCGTGGCCTTTTTCTGCACACCTTGCGCAAGTTATTTCAGCTTTGCAGCCGGCAGCAAGGTGGCCATATTGCTGGCACCGGAAGCATCTTCGTGCCCTGACATGGTCCTTTATTTTGTAAGAGGAGAGTCCGATATATATTCTCCCCATTCTTATCAGTTGTTGTCGATGTTTTCGAAGTCTCCAAGACTACGTTAATATCGTTGCTATTAACTAGTCTGGAGACTATTCTGAATTCGTTCGCTGTCGAACCCTGGATGTTCTTCATCATCAGGTTTGTTATTATGTCTTGGTTGGTAGTATCTTTGGATACTGAATAGATGATGAGGCGGGCTTTAGTCTTGCCCACCATATAAGCCTGTATGCCTGCCTCTCCCAATTCAGGCCGATTCGCGATTGTCTCCAAGTCCTTGGTGTTATCGGCTGTCATCAGTATGGATCCGTTCGACAGCGGCTTGCAATAATGAATTTTGATCTCTTTCAGGACTTGAGGGATGACTGTCTTGAGGGCAGACATAGTCTGATCGGTCCCCCAGGTTTTCTCCCTTGGTCTGATGATAATGGCCGGTCTCCCTTTAGGACTCTTGGGGCCTGATGTCTCTTCGGATCCCGAGTTCCGAGAGGGTGTCTGGGATGGCTGCAGTTTCTTTTTTGGTTCTAAATTCTTCTTCGTCATTGCAGCATAGGTTGTCTGAGGAGTCTTGGTTTTAGAAGGGACTCTAAGGCGGAGAACCTCTTCCTCAAGCTGCGTCAGCTTTTTAAGTATGATGTCATAAGTGCCTAGATGATCCTTTTCGTTATCCGATGTCTTGATTCTTTTTGATTGGTGTTGAACTGTTGCTGGTATGCTTGCGTTGCTATGATGTTCCGCCGGAGCTGACTCCGCCTCTGTATCAAGAGATGAGGGGGATGAAGGCGGGGGAGGTGATGGGGAAGGGGAGAGAGGAGGAAAGGAAGAAGTAGAAATCGAGATACTTTTAAGGGTTGGAGTGGATAGTGACACGGGCTGGTAGTTGTGGTTAAGCTGTTCTTCCAATGCCCGAAGCCTTTCAAGGAGCTCTATCCTCTCTTTTGCCATATCTTTGGCGCAGTCGGCCATAAATTGCATGGCCGCACGAACCTGGGAGGACTCGTATTTGGGCCATCTTGTATTTGGTTGGCTTAATTTATCCTCTACAGCCTCTGTTCGAGAGGCGATTTCTTCTGTAATGGTTGAAAGATCCCAGACAGTCTGGGTGGCCATTGATTTCGTTGTTGCAGGATTCAGTGTTGTCCCGATATCCTCTTTCCTGCTTAGTGCTAAGGCAGAAGCCCCAGCACGGGCGCTGGGCAATGAACGCTTCTTGACATTGGTGATGATGGGAGTCTTCTGAACTATTGACTTGTCCACGGAAGAGATTGATTTCCTTCCTTCAGAGGGGCTCCCTTTCGTAATTGTATTTGTTGTCGCTGTTGTTGTTGTTGCTGTTGTTGCTGTTGTTGTTGTAGTTGCAGCTGTTGCTGTTGTTGTTGTAGTTGCAGCTGTTGTTGTTGTAGTAGTAGTTTTTATAGAATTCATTTTTGAGTTAAATCCCTGACACGTGAAGGCTCTAAATCTTCGGGGCATGCCCACTTGAAGCCGTGGAGTTCCCTCCACGCGAAGACAGATGTCCACAATGGGGTGAAATTCTCAAACCCCGGTGGGACTCCAGTCCCCTACGCCTTCTCACTTGTGAGGCGAGAGCTCTCAGGGCTCCTACGTCTCCGACGCCGTAGGCACCTACCACGTGCGCTTGCCATCGCAGGGGGCCCAAAGGATGCTTTGTGCCGAGAATATCCGTCCTCAATAATGGGGGGGGGGACCTAGACGACACTACACACCAAAGGCGCCAGCAACATGTACCAGGTCAAAGCCGAGTTGTAGCCATATATGTATGTTACCTAGGATTGTGGTTACACCACAATGGTACCTGTAATGGGAATGGGATACGAGAGGGTGGGGGAGGGAACAGGTAGCGGAATGTGGTGACGTTCTCAATAGAGGAGTTAGGTTGAGGGTGGGAACAAGGAAGGGAGATGGGAGGGCGTCAGGGTTATGCTGAGACTCCTTACTCCGGGGTACAGAGGATAGGGAGGTGAATAGGAGTGGTGGGAGGGGGGGGTAATATTGTGTAAAGGAGGAAAAACGGAAGGGGAGATTCCAAGTCCGAGTACAGAAATTGTAAAAGAAAGGGTTTTTCAGAGACAGTTTTTATGACAAGTGTTGATTTCCGGCTGAACTATTGGTCCTAGCGAAAAAGTGCAAAGGACCAATCTTGTACGGGGTATGAATTTGGTCATGCACCTCAGAATTAGAGATTTCCGCCTCCTACGGGTAGAAACCGGGGATGAAAGTGTGGGTGTGTCCGGGGAGGAAGGGGATATTTCACTGAGGGGTTCGAATGGTGGTGGGGTTTTCCCCCCCCCTGTTTTCCTGTCCGCTATTCGGTAGGGGGGGAGTCATACTTAATTGGGATGATTAGTGTGTGTATAGTGTACGTTTAAATTCCAATGGCAGTGACTACGTCCTTATCGAGACGGCGCGACGGCACCGATTTGGGCCGTTAGGTTAATTATTAATTCAATTCGTAGATGGTATTAAAGAGAGCAACGAGAGTCAAAACCCGACAGGACTTGACCCAAGTGGTCCAGCCCTTAGGGGTATGACCCTAGGGGATTGGCCGAGCCCCAGAACGGAAACTAATTAAATTTTTTTCATATACTTTATTTTATTAAAAAGTGGGGAGGTCATAAGTTAAATTTCCGGGCAGAGTGCAAACCTATCCACTGCACCAGGCGGGCGAGTCATGCCGTAATTAATTTGTCTAGTGTAAGGTTAAAAATAATATTCAATCCACCAAATGCTTAAGAAAAACAGTGAGGTACTCACCCGAGGGTTGTGTGATGTTCAGGAGCCGGAAGGAGTCTGCTTGTAGATAGGGACACTTTTTTTTTCACTCCTGACACTGTAGTCGTTTTGGCGTACGCAAGAGTATTCCTGTCCGTGTCCCACCACGTGGCGGTGTTCACTCTACATTCTGTTCTGGTGAATCTTGCACTCTCGTCATTCAGGGTGGAAAACCTTCCAGTCGCAGTCCAGGCCCACAGAAGGGTGCACAGAACGCTTATCAGACCGCTAGTTCGGTCCTTCAGTCGGTGCACCTAGCCAACCTCCCCTCCCCGTGGAGTGGGCCGGCTAAGCACTGTTCCCCCCCGATTGTGCTGCTCGGGAGGGAGGGTGTGAAACAGAAGAGGCTCTGGCGGTCAGGGCATGACCATAACTGCCCCTGGTTGGTGAGAACCAGTGAAGAGTTCTCCCAGGTTGCCTCTACTCACCAACGAAGGCTGCTGAGGGGACTGGTGAATACCCCTCTGCGACCGGTTTCAGCAGATGGTCAAGGAGAGGAACCGGCGACTCTCAGGCGACCTAAAACTGAAATTGAACAGCCCCATCGCAAGATGGGTCAGGGGGGTTTTTTCCCGGAAGGTTTCCACTGCGACTGGAAGGTTTTCCCCCCTGAATGACGAGAGTGCAAGATGCACCAGAACATAATGTAGAGTGAACACCGCCACGTGGTGGGACACGGAAGGGTGCTGGAAATCCAGCGTCCCTGACTAAGATTCACAAGTTCCGTCAGATCCAAGTTGAACCGATTAGCATTGCGGCGGTTATAAGAGGTAACACTCTTGCGTACGCCAAAACGACTACAGTGTCAGGAGTGAAAAAAAAAGTGTCCCTATCTACAAGCAGACTCCTTCCGGCTCCTGAACATCACACAACCCTCGGGTGAGTACCTCACTGTTTTTCTTAAGCATTTGGTGGATTGAATATTATTTTTAACCTTACACTAGACAAATTAATTACGGCATGACTCGCCCGCCTGGTGCAGTGGATAGGTTTGCACTCTGCCCGGGAAATTTAACTTATGACCTCCCCCCCACTTTTTAATAAAATAAAGTATATGAAAAAAATTTAATTAGTTTCCGTTCTGGGGCTCGGCCAATCCCCTAGGGTCATACCCCTAAGGGCTGGACCACTTGGGTCAAGTCCTGTCGGGTTTTGACTCTCGTTGCTCTCTTTAATACCATCTACGAATTGAATTAATAATTAACCTAACGGCCCAAATCGGTGCCGTCGCGCCGTCTCGATAAGGACGTAGTCACTGCCATTGGAATTTAAACGTACACTATACACACACTAATCATCCCAATTAAGTATGACTTCTACCGAATAGCGGATAGGAAAACAGGGGGGGGGGAAAACCCCACCCCCATTCAAACCCCTCAGTGAAATATCCCCTTCCTCCCCGGACACACCCACACTTTCATCCCCGGTTTCTACCCGTAGGAGGCGGAAATCTCTAATTCTGAGGTGCATGACCAAATTCATACCCCGTACAAGATTGGTCCTTTGCACTTTTTCGCTAGGACCAATAGTTCAGCCGGAAATCAACACTTGTCATAAAAACTGTCTCTGAAAAACCCTTTCTTTTACAATCTCTGTACTCGGACTTGGAATCTCCCCTTCCGTTTTTCCTCCTTTACACAATATTACCCCCCCTCCCTCCCCTCCTATTCACCTCCCTATCCTCTGTGCCCCGGAGTAAGGAGTCTCAGCATAACCCTGACGCCCTCCCATCTCCCTTCCTTGTTCCCACCCTCAACCTAACTCCTCTATTGAGAACGTCACCACATTCCGCTACCTGTTCCCTCCCCCTCCCCTTTCCTATCCCATTCCCATTACAGGTACCATTGTGGTGTAACCACAATCCTAGGTAACATACATATATGGCTACAACTCGGCTTCCACCTGGTACATGCTGCTGGCGCCTTGGTGTGTAGTGTCGTCTAGGTCCCCCCCTATTATTGAGGACGGACGTTCTCGGCACAAAGCATCCTTTGGGCCCCCTGCGATGGCAAGCGCACGTGGTAGGTGCCTACGGCGTCGGAGACGTAGGAGCCCTGAGAGTTCTCACCTATAAGTGAGAATGCGTAGGGGACTGGAGTCCCGCCGGGGTTTGAGAATTTCACCCCATTGTGGACATCTGTCTTCACGTGGAGAGTACTCCACGGCTTAATTGTGGGCATGCCCTGAAGACCAGAGCCTCACGTGTAGGGATCAAACTGTCATGGAATCTTATAAAAAAATTAATGTAGTCAACTCAGGGGATGGAGCTTCCCCTGTTATGGACCTGCCGCAGCTCCACCGCTCAAACAACCCGGATCACCCAAAGGACAACGCAAAAATCTCATCGAAACGCCTTTCTGTAGCATTGGCTGAGCGCCCTTCCTCCGGCTCCAGGGCCGCTTTTTCGGCTCTTGCCCAAATCAGGGAGGAGGACGAACAGAACTCACTTACAGCTAATGACCCCCGTCCTTCCCCGCAGGTTATAGCGAAACTTGATTTCTCCGCAGTCCCAGACTTCATTGCAAAGCAAGGAAGTCTGGTGGAGTCAATCATTAATGCACCCAAGACCAGATGGCCAAAGACCGAATCGGCGGCCGTCCGAGAGCTCTTAAGGTCATGACAACTTATATCATGACCTGTGAGCAAAACAAGTCAACTCTCCAGAGCAGGCTGGACGCCCTAGAAAAAGAGGTCTCTAGCCTGTCCTGCAGAATAAATGATGATCAAAATAAAAGGTCCTGTGTTGATATTGGTATCAACACTCCAGCCCCCCTTATACTGGCCCCTGCATCCATGCCTGCTGCTGCTGCTGCTGCCGGTGCTGCTAATGGGGCGCTAAGCGTTTTGGGGGTGATGACTAAGGGGGGGGAGATGGAAGTGGATTCCTCCCCACCCCCTCCTCTTCCTCTTCCCCCTCTTCTTCCTCCTCCTCTCCTCCATCTGCCCCAGTTCCTAATCCTCCTCCCACCACCGTTTCCCCGCCAGTTCCCATCACCCATCCTACGACTCCCACACCCCCCCCCTGTCCAACCTCCGAAACCCAAGACCAGACCCACACCTAGGTCTAGGCCTAAATTCAAGTCCACTTCCACCCAAACTCCTATTCCCCTCCCTACCTCCTCATCATCCTCTTCCTCCTCCTCTTCACTTCCTACCCCACCACTGCACCCTAAGTCCAAATCCACCTTTACCCAAACTCCCATCTCCTCCTCCGCTACCCTCCCGATCCCCTCCATCTCTCCTTCGGCCGCGGCCGCACGTATGCAGCAGCCGTCAGGAAATGCTCAGTGGCCACTCCTGCTACCCCTCTCCCTCTTCCTCTTCCTCTCCCCCGTCGCCTCCTTTGGCCCTCCCCAAGGAAAAACGACCCGTCATCATCATCCGCCCCACGGACAAAGCCTGGGAGTGGATAAGACACAGGCGAGTCTTAAAGGCCATTCCGGAGGTCATGAGAACCGTTAGGATTCATGCCCTCCGGACACTTAAGAATGGGGCGATCCTATTGGAGGCAGACAAGCTTGCCGACCTACAGAGGATCGCCTCTTGTTCACAGGAACTCGCTGAAGTGGGACTAACGGCCTATCTTCCAGCGCAACCCGGAGCTAGGCTGATCATCTTTGGTGTCCCCAGGATCATCTCTAATGATCAGATTTTGGCATCCCTGCGGAATAAGAATTTGGAACACACTTTAGACTCCGCCCGGATTTCAATCCGAGCCAAAATTAAACAAGGTAATGATATGAACAACATAGTCATAGAGGTCCCCTTCCAGGTGTGGCAGGCACTCTTGAGGATGGGTCGGGTGTACCTCGGCCTGTCCTCTCATATAGTCAAAGACAGCTGCACCTTGCGGCGGTGCTACAAATGCCAATTGTATGGCCACATCGCCGCTCGATGCACTGCCAAATCAGAGACATGCGGTCTCTGTGCCGAGCAGCATGCCACCAGGGATTGCCCCACACCAAATGGAGCCCCTGTATGTGCCACCTGTGTTCAGCGGAAGGAACCCGCCGATCACAGGACAGGTAGCTCGGCGTGCCCATGTAGAAGGAAGATCGAGGCCGCGTACTCTGCCAAACTAAAGAAATTGGACGAGATAAATCAGTCAAGTCCAATGTCCGGTAAGGCCGATAAATCATCAGACTACCCCCCCCTAGGCCCCCCCAAAACTATAATATTGCAGCCGGTCAACAAATTGTGGGATCCGGCGAAAACAAGGGAGGTGCTGGGACGGACGCTGCCCTCCCTCATTGAGAAGGGGCAGTTTCTGTCTTCTAGAAACCTCAAAGAAGGTAAGGTTGTCCTCCGCACCAGTAGCGGAACCGCCCAAACTTTACAGGAATCTCGCGAACTTGTAGCGGCAGGGATCGCTGCAACAACACCGATGATTCCTAAACCAAGGCTGATCATCCTTGGACTTCCCAAGGAAATCCAGGATGAAGAAATTCTGTCCGACCTCGGAGCAGAAAAGAATATAGGGACAGCAGATCACACCAAAGTAATCTCGCGCCTGCGCGATCGCAACGCACGTAACGATGTTGTGATCGAAGTAAGCGTGGCGGCACGGAAACGCCTCCTCCAGGCAGGACGGGTCTATATTGGCCTGTCCTCACACAAGGTAAGCGACTTTATAAGAACTATACGTTGCTTTAAGTGTCAACAGTATGGCCACACGACTCGAACGTGTGGCCGCATTAACGATACATGCTTCTATTGCGCGAAAACGGGGCACAAATCGTCGGATTGCCCCCTCAAAGAGGCAAAACCGGCATGCGGGACATGCACACCTCGCGGTCTCCCTCTGGCCATCGGACCGGCGATAAATCATGTCCGGAAAGAGTCCGGGCGGAGGCCGCGTACGCTCGGCTGATCAGGAGTCGTCTTCATGAGGAACCTTAGGATCCTCCAACTTAATTGTGGTAGGGCCGCGGCTGCCACTGCGGACGCCTACAGAAATTCCTCTTCTAGGAAAATTGATATTGTCCTCTTACAGGAACCTTATGAGAGGTTCGGTCGGGTCAGGGGTTTCCAGCAGTCCCGGTTGTTTACGGGCGGAGCCCCTACAGAAAAGTCGTGGGCGGCCGTTGCGGTCATCAACCCCGAACTTGATGTGGTGGCTTTCCCGTCCTTTTCCACACCACACGTTGTCTGTGCTGGTGTCAGCCTAGGAATTGACATGATATATTTTATCTCTGTCTATTGCCAGCCCAGCCTCCCTATAATGGGGATCCTGGCGCAGTTAGATATTGTTCTCACTCGCCTCAGGGGCAAGGCTATCGTTATAGGTATTGACGCTAACGCCAAAAGCCCTCTGTGGCACAGTGATAGGTTGGACGGTAGAGGAGAGATGCTGACTGAATTTATCATTCAGCATCGCCTCTCCACCGAAAATATTCCCACTTTGGTTACAACTTTTGCTGGTCCTTCTGGGGAATCCAATATTGATTTAACCCTCTCTGCTGGGGGCGCATAGGTTAATCAGTAATTGGGGTGGAGAAATTTTGGTCAACTAGTGACCACCGTGCAATCACCTTTGGTGTTGGTGGCCCTCATTGCCAATCAGCGACCTCCACATCCCCCCCCCTCTAGACGATTCGCGGTCAAGCGCGCGAATTAGGACTTATTCAACTCTTCATGGGAGAGGACACTCCCTGAACTTGTTTTCTCTGACCACTCAGAACCAGTCGAAGTCGAAGAGACAGCCCTTGGCTTTACCAAGGCTGTAATAGATGCATGTGAGGATGCTATCCCCAGAATTCGAACTCGATCTTTAACTGTCCCTTGGTGGAATAATGAACTTAGTGAACTCCCTCGCCGCTCCATAAGAGCAGAGCGAAGATACACCCGTGCCAAAAGAATAGGCAATAGAGAGGTTGTTGAGCTCCTGGGAAGGGCAAGGTCTGCGGCCAAAAACGAGTACAATCGGGCCATACGGACTGCTAAATTGCAAACATGGAAAGCATATGTCGAGACAGTAGGTGATTCCAACCCCTGGGGTCTGGTTTACAGACTGGTACTTGACAGACGCAGTCAGGCCGGTGTAATGTGCTCGTTGGTGGACGGGGACTCGACCACCCTGACCTGGAGTGAAACCGCCTCTAAATTCTTGGCCCTATTCTTAAAACAAGATCCTGGAGCTCTTACGGAGACACAACGAGCCCTGGTTGAGGGTAACGCATCATACTCGGCTGCGGATGCGGAACCGTTCATGCCCGACGACATCACCGCGGCGGTTCAGGGGTCTAAACTTAATAAGTCCCCAGGGATCGACTGCGTGGAGGTCGCCGTGCTGAGACGGATCTGTGACGTCTCGCCCGAGGTGTTGGCTGACCTTTACAACCTGTGCTTATCATCCGGAGTTTTCCCGCGACCTTGGAAAATCGGGTTATTGAGATTCCTCCCAAAAGCGAATGGAAAACCACTAACTGACTATAAGGCCTATCGACCTATCTCGCTTCTTTCCAACTTAGGAAAGACGCTTGAGAAACTAATGCTCGATAGGCTAAGTTCACTTTACGATAAAGCGGGGCTAGCATCGCCACATCAATTCGGATTTAGAAAGGGGCGTGGCACTGACGATGCCCTTCTGGCCGTCGTCAGTTCTGCGTCCCTTCCAACTAAATATGTTTCAGTCATTTTTATTGACATTGAGGAGGCCTTCGACTCGTTGTGGTGGCCGAACATTTTAGGTCGCTTAAGGCTGGCTGCTTGTCCAGGAAATTTATACCGGCTTGTTCAGTCCTATCTATCTGACCGGAAGGTTGTGATCCAGGGAACTGATACAAGCGTCGAGGGAGATATGCAGATGGGTTGTCCCCAAGGTTCTGTCCTAGGACCGTTCTTTTGGAACATTGTCCTGGACTCTTATCTCGAAATACCTGACCCAGATGTCCACCGGAAAGTTGCATATGCCGATGACATTGCACTAATTATCTCCGGTCAAAGTAGGTTAGATTTGGAAAATAAAATCTCGGGCGCGCTGCGGCGCTTGGCTGACTGGGCCTCTGGCACCAAACTTCGCATCTCGGTGCGAAAAACGTGTGCCATGCTCATCCGAGGCAACCTGGGCGGCCGTCCGCCCTGCGTCAGGGTGTTGGGGAATACGCTTCACTGGTGCGGTCGTGCTAAGTACCTAGGTGTCATCCTCGATAGCTCTCTTACATTCGTCCAGCACGTACGAGGAATCCGTGCGAAGATCAAAATGGTGGCCGGAAAGCTGGCTCGAGTAGCCAGAAAGACTTGGGGGCTAAAGGGTCGCACGATGCGGACCTTGTATAAAGGTGTCTGCGTCGCGATTGCGGCCTATGGCTCCACGGTCTGGGCTCACCAGCTCCAGCACACCGTAATCAAGCGGCACCTTCTTGCCACGCAAAGGAGCTTTCTGCTCCTAGCAACAGCCGCTTGTCGCACGGTGAGTACTGACGCTTTACAGGTCCTCACGGGGTGCCCACCCCTCGAACTGGAAATCGCGCTGAGGGTGTTGAGAAGGGCTGTCAGGATTGGCAAACCCTTATCCTTTCTGAACCTCTCCGTCCCTTGCATAGACTCCAGTCATACTGGAGATGTACGTATGTTCCTTATGAAGGCGGCTCTCAGACAGGTCAAGGAAGACCTGTCTAAAATCTGGGATGAGCGCTGGGCGGCGGCGGTCAATGGCAGTGTCACCCGGCGCTACATACCAAAAGGTTCTTCCTTTTTGAACATTTCTCCCCCCGATTGGGGCATGCACTTACTATTTCTTGTTACAGGGCACGGTTCTATGAACCACCACCTGTTTAGGTTTGGATTAGCCGACAATCCAAATTGTCATTGCGGCGGCGTCGAGAATTGGGAGCATCTCCTGGTGGACTGCAACCTATACGACGCTGAAAGAAGAGATCTAATCAGCAAAACAGGCAGCGCACTGCTGATCGATCCAGCCACATTGCTGCGAAAACACTGGCAAGAATTGTCAGAATATGCAGGAAGGGTTTTTGCAAAGAGGTCTCACCGGAGACCTTAACGCTTTTCCCCCCTGCCCAAAAGCACATGAGAGTGTAAGCCCCCCGGGGGGCCCACTAGATTCCTCTGCATAGCAAGCGCCTCCACGTGGCGGGACAGGGACAGAGCGCCGGGTCCACGGACCGACTGGCGACCCTGACTAAGACTTGCTGATATGCCCATGTGCGGTTCCTTTACAGTTAAAGTAATAGTAAATTTAAGCCCTATATGGGAAACTGCCTTGTCTATTAAATTATGGTCCCGACCTCAACATTGGTACAATTCACTCGTGCCAATCTGGGTTCGGGATCATTCTTTTCAATTAAGTGATTTGGTAATATATGACCGAAAGGTCGATTACCTGTCAAAACTTTGTTGTAGGAACTAAAAAAAAAAAAAAACTGTCCCTATCTACTGGCAGACTCCTTCCGGTTCCCGATCATCAAGCATCCCTTGGGTGAGTACCTCGCTGTTTTTCTTAAGCATTTGGTGAATTGCATAATATTTTGACTTTACACTAAACACAATTAAAATTAATTACGGCATGACTCGCCCGCCCGGTGCAGCGGATAGGTTTGCACTCTGCCCGGGAAAAATTTAACTTATATACAAAACGTTTAATTAGTTTCAGATCTGGGCCGACAAACTTGCGACAAACAAAACCGACAAGCCTGTAATTTGCGCCACTTGCGCTCGCACCGAAAACTCTCCGGATCACCCTACCGGAGACAAAAAGTGCCCGGCAAGAAGGCAGGCTGACGCGGCTATCGCCGCAGACAAAATAGCAACCAGACCACCAAAGACGGCTCCCCCCCCAGCACCCGAAGTGTTACTCCTGAAACCTTCGGACCAGAGGTGGGACTCAGGAAAAACGCGGAAAATCCTGAGCGACGCAATGCCCACCCTTGTGGGCACAGCAAAACTGATCTCTACAAGGAACATCAACGGTGGAGGTCTTGCCATTAGAGCTGTCACCGAAACTACGATGCGCTCTATTCAGGAATCGCAGGAGTTGAAGGAAGCCGGTATTACCGTTACCATTCCCCCGGTCCCGAAACCCAAAATGATTATATATAACATCCCGAAGGATACTCGGAATGAGGACATCCTGGCCGACCTGTCCTCCGTCAAAAATCTGGGAGAAGAGGAGAAAAATGACAGGAGGATTGTCAAAAGATTCCCCGGTAACAACGATACTTCCAACGTAGTAATCGAGGTATCCACCTCCGAAAGAAAACACCTCCTAAACATAGGGCGGGTGTATTCGGACTTCACCTCGTATAGACTCCAGGACTTCTACGAAACAGCCAGATGCTACAGGTGCCACCAATATGGTCACTCCCTCAAGACCTGTGGAAGGACCCAAGACGTCTGTGGCCATTGTGCCGAAACTGGGCATCGTAGATCCGCATGCCAACGGAGACAGGCCAAGCCAGTATGCGCAACCTGCAAAGGTCGCAAGCAACCGGCAGATCATCCGGTAGGGCACAAGTCATGCCCGGGGAGGTCTCTAGCCGAATTGATACAAAAGGAACGGATCAGACAAAGATACGATGGCAGCACTTAAGATACTCCAGCTGAATCTGGGTAGATCAGCTGCGGCCTCTTCGGAACTCTACCACACTGCTGTAAGGAGGAAGATAGATGTCATCCTCCTGCAAGAACCATACGTCGGCTACGGTAGAGTCTCGGGTTTTCAAGGTGCCAGAATTATTAAGGGAGTCACTGGCAATGAAAAACCGTGGGCTGCCATCGCGATCATTAACCCCGGCCTCGACATAATAGCATTTCCCTCTCTTTCGACATCTCACGTGGTCTGCGTTGGGATTGGTGGTGGCCTTGACACGACCTATCTTGTCTCGGCATACTGTCAGCCCAGCCAGCCCATAGAGGGAATACTGGCCGGATTAGACTGCGTTCTGAACAAACTAAGAGGGAAGCCCATTATCATAGGGATCGACGCTAACGCGAAGAGCCCCCTATGGTTCAGTGGGCAATTAGACAACAGGGGTGCGGTACTAACCGATTTCATCATTCAGCATAGACTGAGAATCGAAAACCGACAGACCCCAGTCAGTACCTTTGCAGGCCCGGCCGGGGAATCCAATATCGACCTTACTCTCTCCAAAGGGGGCCCTGATGGACTCCTGAGAGAGTGGACCATCAACGAATACTGGTCTACCAGCGACCACCGTGCGATCACCTTCCGGACCAAGGTCAGCTCTCGTCCAACCGCGACTTCGAACATCCATCCCAACTATAGATTCGCGACCAGGAAAGCCAACTGGGAACTGTTCGATTCCCAGTGGGAGAGCCGACTCAAAGAATACGACCCTCCCTCCACTCCGGATACACAATCCGTAGAAACAGCGGCCCTTCAATTTACCAAGGCTGTCATCGCCACATGCAAAGCAGCGATTCCAAGGACCAAGCCAAGGCCTTCTGCCGTTCCATGGTGGAACGATGACCTTACAGAACTACGTCAAAGAGTCATCAGAGCCGATAGAAGATTCAGAAGACAACGACCAACAGGAGATGAAGAAGCTGTCCGGCTTTTGAGGATTGCAAAATCATATGCCAGGAACGAATACAACCGGGCGATACGCCAGGCCAAAAAGCGATCTTGGCAAGCGTGCGTCGAAACGACTGGCAATTCTGATCCTTGGGGCCTGATTTACAAAATTGTCCTAGACAAACGTAATCAGGCCAACATCATGTACTCCCTCACCAACGGAGATTCTGCTACCATAAGCTGGAAGGAAACGGCTGAAAAACTCCTGGAATCCCTCCTCAAAGAGAATCCCAGGAATCTAACAACGGAGCAAAAGGACCTGGTCGAGGTCAATGGTATCTATTCGGCAGATGACTCTGAACCATTCTCCAACGACGACGTCACTACGGCCGTCCGAGGAATGCGCTGCAACAAATCACCGGGCCCAGATTATGTGGAGGTAGCCGTATTGAAGCGCATCAGCGAGGCTTCACCGGGGGTGCTTACATCCCTCTTTAATCAGTGCCTGGATGCTGGAGTCTTCCCAACTTCATGGAAAGTAGGAAATCTCAAATTCCTACCGAAAGGAAATGGGAAACCACTCACTGACAGTAGAGCCTATCGACCTATCTCGCTGCTCTCCGTTACAGGGAAGCTGCTAGAAAGAATCATACTAGATAGGCTCAGTTCACTGTACAATAGAGCGGGTCTTGCATCCCCCCACCAATTCGGCTACCGGAAGGGACGCAGCACCGAAGACGCATTACTGGCAGTGGTAAGTTCCACGACCTTGCCATTCAAGTATGTCGCCACAGTCTACATCGATATCGAGGCAGCCTTTGACTCGCTCTGGTGGCCCAACATATTGGGGCGCTTGAGGGAGGCTAACTGTCCCGGTAACCTCTACCGGCTTGTACGCTCCTACCTGACCGACAGGAGGGTCATCATCAGAGGAGCTGATGAGCAGGTTGAAGGAACGATGAAGAGGGGTTGCCCACAGGGCTCTGTGCTCGGCCCTTCTTCTGGAACATCGTACTGGATTCATACCTGAATGGCGAGGACGAAAACGTTCACCGGAAGGTCGCCTATGCCGACGATATAACCCTTGTCATCACTGGAAACACAAGAGTCGACATAGAGCGCAAAACCTCCGGCGCACTAAGGAACTTAATAGCGTGGACCGAAAAGACTAACCTCAGCATCTCCATACCGAAGACGCGCGCAATGCTCATCAAGGGCAACCTACAAGCACGACCACCTTGCGTCAGAACACCTGGAGGTACTCTTCGATGGGTCAACAAGGTCAAATACCTAGGAATCACCCTTGACAGCTCTCTGACCTTCATATCGCATGTACGCGACGTGCGTACTAAAATACAAGTCGTGGCCGGAAAGCTGGCAAGGGTCGCTAGAAAATCCTGGGGACTAAACAGCCGCACGATCAGAACCCTCTACAAGGGGGTCTGCGTTGCAATCGCGGCTTACGGTTCCTCAGTATGGGCCCATCAACTAGAAAACACGTTAGTCAGGCGACACCTTTTCGCTGCCCAGAGGAGCTTCCTGCTCCTGTCAACAGCCGCCTGCCGTACGGTCAGTACCGACGCTCTACAGGTGCTCACCGGTTGTCCACCTCTCGACCTGGAAATCGCGCGCAGAACACTCAGAAGAGCCGTCAAGATCGATCGCCCACATCAACTACTGGGCATAAGTGTCGAAAAGATAGACCCCGACTCAAGGGGGGACGTTCGTGAATTCCTACGGAAAACAGCGCTCCAAAAGATCGACACGGACTTAGCAAGCGCTTGGGACGAAAGATGGACAACCGCAAAGAACGGCAGCGTCACCCGACGATTTATTAGGAAGGGATCCTCCTTCTGGAAGAAGGAGGCTCCTGTATGGAGCATGCACCTCCTATTTTAATCACCGGGCACGGATCGATGAATCAACACCTACATCGATTTGGACTATCGGAACATCCAGAATGCCAATGCGGAGGCATCGAGACCTGGGAACACGTACTAGTGGACTGCAGGCTCTATGATGCCGATAGACAGCGCTTAATTCAGAAAACCGGGCGGGCGGCGATCTCCGACCCTGCGGTTCTTCTGAAAGAATTCCGAAACGAACTGACGGAATTCGCAGGAAGGGTTTTTCCTCAGCGATCTCAAATGCGAGATCCCTGAGGTTTTCCCCCCTGAATAAACGCACACCAAGAACAACCAATGATAGTAGAGCGAGCGCCTCCACGTGGCGGGACAGGGGCAGGGACCTGGAAACTCAAGGGTGACCAGATCTCTGGCGAAGACTCGCAAGGTGTGCTAGGTTCCTCTTCACCCAACAAACACCTGGGTGAACAAACCAGATCCATAATAAACAAGAAACTTAAATAAATCAATATTTAATTTAAAAAAAAAAAAAAAAAAATCAATAACAATAATAGTAACAATAATAGTATGATATCAATTACCAGTTTGGCTGCAAATGACTTAACAGTCGATCAGCCTGAAAAAGATCATGGATCAAAGGAACTAAAAAAAAAACTGTCCCTATCTACTCGCGACATCGGATAGCAAAAATTGCAAAAACCAAACACTTACGATGTCATATAGGTTTGCTCAAAAGCTAACCCTAGGGTCATACCCCTAAGCTGGACCACTTAGCAAGCCCTTGAAGAAGAGGTCCTCCGCCTTAGAATAGCGGATAGGAAAACGGGGAAAACCCCACCCCATTCGAATCCTCAGTAATATCCCTTTCCCCGGAGCAATCTTACCCGACTTCTAATTTGAGGCCCATGACCAAATAGACACCCCAGACAACATATGCTGCAATAGCGAAGAAGAATTCGGAATCGAAGAAGGCTGCAATCCCAGACAGCCATCCTCAGAAGCGCACCCTCGGGATCCGAGAGCTCGTGAGAAGAGACAGTCCCCCAAGATTCCTAAAAGGAGACCGCCATAATCATCAGACCAAGGGAGAAACCTGCAGACAAACACAACAACGGGACCGATCAGACTATGTCTGCCCTCAAGACAGCCATCCCTCAAGTCCTGAAAGAAATCAAAATTCAGGTTCTGTGCAAGCCGCTGTCCTTGAATGGATCCATACCAAACCAACCCTGATCAATCTCGACAGCCGATAACATCATCAAGGACTTGGAGACAATCGCGAATCGGCCTGAATTGGCAATTGAGAGGCAGGCATACAGACTCGGGATCCGATATGGTGGGCAAGACTAAAGCCCGCCTCATCATATTCATATCCAATATCAATCGTGAATCGGAACTACCATAGACAAAGACTAAAGATCATCTAAGTATCCAAGGATACAAACCTAATGATGAAGAACATCCAGGGATCGACAGCGAACGAATTCAGAGTAGTCTCCAGACTAGTTAATAGCAACGATATCAACGTAGTCTTGGAAACTACTGAGGAACATCGACAACAGCTGATACGAATGGGGAGAATATACATCGGACTCTCCTCTTACAAAATAAAGGACCATGTCATGGCACGAAGATGCTTCCGGTGCCAGCAATATGGCCACCTTGCTGCCGGCTGCAAAGCTGAAATAACCTGCGCAAGGTGTGCAGAAAAAGGCCACGAAAGGAAGCAGTGTCAAAAAACCGACGTAATTTGCGCCACTTGCGCTCGCACCGAAAACTCTCCGGATCACCCTACCGGAGACAAAAAATGCCCGGCAAGAAGGCAGGCTAACGCGGCTATCGCCGCAGACAAAATAGCAACCAGACCACCAAAGACGGCTCCCCCTCCAGCACCCGAAGTGTTACTCCTGAAACCTTCGGACCAGAGGTGGGACTCAGGAAAAACACGGAAAATCCTGAGCGACGCAATGCCCACCCTCGTGGGCACAGCAAAACTGATCTCCACAAGAAACATCAACGGTGGAGGTCTTGCCATTAGAGCTGTCACCGAAACTACGATGCGCTCTATTCAAGAATCTCAGGAGTTGAAGGAAGCCGGTATTACCGTTACCATTCCCCTGGTCCCGAAACCCAAAATGATCATATACAACATCCCGAAGGATACTCGGAATGAGGACATCCTGACCGACCTGTCCTCTGTCAAAAATTTGGGAGAAGAGGGGAAAAATGACAGGAGGATTGTCAAAAGATTCCCCGGTAACAACGATACTTCCAACGTAGTAATCGAGGTATCCACCTCCGAAAGAAAACACCTCCTAAACATAGGGCGGGTGTATTCGGACTTTACCTCGTATAGACTCCAGGACTTCTATGAAACAGTCAGATGCTACAAGTGCCACCAATATGGTCACTCCTTCAAGACCTGTGGAAGGACCCAAGACGTCTGTGGCCATTGTGCCGAAACTGGGCATCGTAGATCCGCATGCCAACGGAGACAGGCCAAGCCAGTATGCGCAACCTGCAAAGGTCGCAAGCAACCGGCAGATCATCCGGTAGGGCACAAGTCATGCCCGGGAAGGTCTCAAGCCGAATTGATGCAAAAGGAACGGATCAGACAAAGATACGATGGCAGCACTTAAGATACTTCAGCTGAACCTGGGTAGATCAGCTGCGGCCTCTTCAGAACTCTACCACACTGCTGTAAGGAGGAAAATAGATGTCATCCTCCTGCAAGAACCATACGTCGGCTACGGTAGAGTCTCGGGTTTTCAAGGTGCCAGAATTATTAAAGGAGCCACTGGCAACGAAAAACCGTGGGCTGCCATCGCGATCATTAACCCCGGCCTCGACATAATAGCATTTCCCTCTCTTTCGACATCTCATGTGGTCTGCGTTGGGATTGGTGGTGGCCTTGACACGACCTATCTTGTCTCGGCATACTGTCAGCCCAGCCAGCCCATAGAGGGAATACTGGCCGGATTAGACTGCGTTCTGAACAAACTAAAAGGGAAGCCCATTATCATAGGGATCGACGCTAATGCAAAGAGCCCCCTATGGTTCAGTGGGCAAACAGACAACAGGGGTGCGGTACTAATCGATTTCATCATACAGCATAGATTGAGAATCGAAAACCGACAGACCCCAGTCAGCACCTTTGCAGGCCCGGCCGGGGAATCGAATATCGACCTTACTCTCTCCAAAGGGGGCCCTGATGGACTCCTGAGAGAGTGGACCATCAACGAATACTGGTCTACCAGCGACCACCGTGCGATCACCTTCCGGACCAATGTTAGCTCTCGCCCAACCGCGACTTCGAACATCCATCCCAACTATAGATTCGCGACCAGGAAGCGGGAGCTGGGAACTGTTCGATTCCCAGTGGGAGAGCCGACTCAAAGAATACGACCCTCCCTCCACCCCGGATACACAATCCGTAGAAACAGCGGCCCTTCAATTTACCAAGGCTGTCATCGCCACCTGCAAAGCAGCGATTCCAAGGACCAAGCCAAGGCCTTCTGCCGTTCCATGGTGGAACGATGACCTTACAGAACTACGTCAAAGAGTCATCAGAGCCGATAGAAGATTCAGAAGACGACGACCGACAGGAGATGAAGAAGCTATCCGGCTTTTGAAGATTGCAAAATCACATGCCAGGAACGAATACAACCGGGCGATACGCCAGGCCAAAAAGCGATCTTGGCAAGCGTGCGTCGAAACGACTGGCAATTCTGATCCTTGGGGCCTGATTTACAAGATTGTCCTAGACAAACGTAATCAGGCCAACATCATGTATTCCCTTACCAACGGAGACACTGCTACCATAAGCTGGAAGGAAACGGCTGAAAAACTCCTGGAATCCCTCCTCAAAGAGAATCCCAGGAATCCAACAACGGAGCAAAAGGACCTGGTCGAGGTCAACAGTATCTATTCGGCAGATGACTCTGAACCATTCTCCAACGACGACGTCACCACGGCCGTCCGAGGAATGCGCTGCAACAAATCACCGGGCCCAGATTATGTGGAGGTAGCCGTATTGAAGCGCATCAGCGAGGCTTCACCGGGGGTGCTTACATCCCCTCTTTAATCAGTGCCTGGATGCTGGAGTCTTCCCGACTTCATGGAAAGTAGGAAATCTCAAATTCCTACCGAAAGGAAATGGGAAACCACTCACTGACAGTAGAGCCTATCGACCTATCTCGCTGCTCTCCGTTACAGGGAAGCTGCTAGAAAGAATCATACTAGATAGGCTCAGTTCACTGTATAATAGAGCGGGTCTTGCATCCCCCCACCAATTCGGCTACCGGAAGGGACGCAGCACCGAAGACGCATTACTGGCAGTGGTAAGTTCCACGACCTTGCCATTCAAGTATGTCGCCACAGTCTACATCGATATCGAGGCAGCCTTTGACTCGCTCTGGTGGCCCAACATTGGAGCGCTTGAGGGAGGCTAATTGTCCTGGCAACCTCTACCAGCTTGTACGCTCCTACCTGACCGACAGGAGGGTCATCATCAGAGGAGCTGATGAGCAGGTTGAAGGAACGATGAAGAGGGGTTGCCACAGGGCTCTGTGCTCGGCCCCTTCTTCTGGAACATCGTACTGGATTCATACCTGAATGGCTGAGGGAAAGCGTTCACCGGAAGGTCGCCACATGCCTTGATATAACCCTTGTCATCACGGGAAACACAAGAGTCGACATAGGCGCAACCTCCGGCGCACTAAGGAACTTAATAGCGTGGACCGACAAGACTAACCTCAGCATCTCCATACCGAAGACGCGCGCAATGCTCATCGGGGCAACCCATGCGACCACCTTGCGCCAAGGACACCTGAGGTACTCTTCTTGGGTCAACAAGGTCAAATACCTGGGAATCACCCTTGACAGCTCTTCTGACTTTCATATCGCATGTACGAGACGTGCGCACAAAATACTAAGTCGTGGCCGGAAGCTGGCAAGGGTCGCTAGAAAATCCTGGGACTAAACAGCCGCACGATCAGAACCTCTACAGGGGTCTGCGTCGCAATCGCGGCTTACGGTTCTCAGTATGGGCCCATCAACTAGATAACACGTTAGTCAGGCGACACCTTTTCGCCGCCCAGAGGAGCTTTCTGCTCTATCGACAGCCGCCTGCCGTACGGTCAGCACGACGCTCTACGGGTGCTCACCGGTTTACCCTCTCGACCTGGAAATCGCGCGCAGAACACTCAGAAGAGCCGTCAAGATCGATCGCCCACATCAACTACTGGGCATAAGTGTCAGAAGGATAGACCCCAACTCAAGGGGGGACGTTCGCGAATTCCTACGGAAAACAACGCTCCAAAGAT